>CABFWO010004701.1:30544-59816 GCA_902155825.1 Timema genevievae
CCCCCATCTCTCCCCCTCCCCCCCAAAAAAAGCCTTCTCTAACAGCTAGAAAAATTACTAGACCTACTTTCACGTGTTCATACGTCAGGCTCTGAGATTTGCAGCTGTCCCTTTTGGTAGATATTATCAATAGGCTTAACCATTATAATATAACACTTTTAAAACAGTAAAATGTTATCGTTGTGGACCACAAAAAATCATGTTAGTGTTTTCTAAAAGGCTCTTCTTATTTAAACTGGACTGTTAACATCTTTTTGGAGCATGTCATCACGGTGATACCAGCGTTGTCTGTGAGGTCTCACACACTCCCGGTGGAGATGGCTATGTTACACGACTACAGCTTAGCGACAGCGACTTGGTCGCTTGCCTCAAGGGGGAGTGGCCATACTACACGACTACAGCTTAGCGACAGCGACTTGGTCACTTGCCTCAAGGGGGAGTGGCCATACTACACGACTACAGCTTAGCGACAGCGACTTGGTCGCTTGCCTCAAGGGGGAGATGGCCATACTACACGACTACAGCTTAGCGACAGCGACTTGGTCACTTGCCTCAAGGGGGAGTGGCCATACTACACGACCACAGCTTAGCGACAGCGACTTGGCCACTTGCCTCCAGGGGGAGTGGCCATACTACACAACTACAGCTTAGCGACAGCGACTTGGTCGCTTGCCTCAAGGGAGATGGCCATACTACACGACCACAGCTTAGCGACAGTGAATTGGTCGCAAACGTAAGCGACTTTGTGTTTCACATATAAACAACATTGCTTGACGTGCTAGCATCCAGGTTACAAATATGGCCGTACCCTTGGAATTCAGCCGACTATGTAACTTACTTGTACAAGGACGTTATTACACTGTAATATTTCTTTTATAGATCTATTTTTATTTCCTACCCCATTTCACTACTCGTTCGGGTAACATGCATATACAGAATGTACCTAAAAGTTACTATTTATTTGAAAAAATAAGCTAATTTAACAATAAGACCCGATTCGGTGGCTATATGGTCTAAGGCGTCACTCTAGTATTAGACTAGACTGCCGATGACAGGGAGATTGGGGTTCGAATCCCGGTTGGGTGTATTGGGGATGGTTTTTCCTAAATTGTTTTCCACAATCCTACCACGCAAATGCAACTACACTTCCTCTAAATTCAACCTTACTCATCCATAACAAACGTACTAGCGTAATATTAATACATATTCCTGTAAACTTAACATGTAGTAAGAAGCAATTATAAAAATAAAAAAACAATGTAAGCGCTTGATAATTAATCCCGTTCAACAAATCAAGACAACTCTATCCATGACTATTGATATCGTGAAATGTAAATGTTTCCTTATCCTTTAAACCCCAATACAGCGACATTTAAAACATGATAAATCATTAAAAATGTAAGTGTAAATTATTTACAGAATAGTCGGTCATAAATTATATGACACAAACGTCACACTTGCAAGATTTCTAAAGTCTGTGTATTTTCCCCTCTAAGCTATGGTGAGCAACATTTTAAAAGTTTTTTCATTCCATTTGGGAATATTTTTTGTATGATTCTGGATTTTAAATTTCAGTTTATTACGGCAGGCACCTGCTAGTTCATATTTATCTACAACTATTGTAGGTATACACTTTGAAAGAAAGGTGATGTAATTAATAACATCAAAGATGGACTCAGATTTTTTGATCGTATATTTTATGGAATAAATATTTACTTTTCTTAATTACGTTGCCCGGAGTCGTTAGTTTAGTACCCAGGTGCACTAACCACTTTACCACGGAGCTGGTTTTATATTTATGTTGATACCTGACCAATGAGTGTTCTACTGAGTGATGAGAACAAATCCCGGTGCAGTTTCAACTAACTCTGCTTGCACTGGCAACACTCCACGTCATGCACGTCATGCAACCGAAAGTTGGGAGCATTGTAAAAGGATTGAAATGGTAACTGTTGAGGAATTGGTATTGAGAATTGAAAAATTGAGGCTAAAATTTAAGAACAGGAATCGTAATACTGTATGTATAATTTATAAACAATAAAATTGATACTATCAAGAAGATATAAGTAAACTAAATATAAAATGAAAGGAACGGAGGGAATATCAACTTAACAACAACAAAAATAAAAATATATATTGGAAAAAAAAAGTCCATGCTGTAATAAGACCAGATTTAAATAAAAAAAAAGCAATTTGCATTTTAAAACCAGATACAATTAGTAGAGTGTAAATCAAATTAAAATTGGCAATTTTAGGGCAGTATTACATTGTCACATTTCTTTTACAAAAGTTATTTAGTAAAATAAATATGATGTAACTTTGAAGATTCATCAAAGATCATTTATAAAAAATATATTTTACAAATCTTTTATAAAAGATTATCTAAGGTTTTATCAATGAAAATGGGCGAATATTAACTTGGGAATGCAAAAAATTAAAACATGTAAAGGTCCGATATGAAAACACAAAATCCACATAAGTGTTTTTTTTTATTTTAATTAATAAATCCGTTAGTGAGCGAATTTTTAGAAGTTTCATGGTCCATCCGCAAATACAGTAAATGGGGAAACAAACTAAGTCAAATCAAGTATATTTGATTGATAACTAACTCAAAATTAAATGATAATTGTAAGAAACTAGTGATAATAAACACTTAATATTTACGTGTTGTAGTCAACAATAAGTGTTTTCCTGTAACTGAAAATAATTAAAGTACTGTAAATGTAAATCTACAATATATATTACGTGTTATATATTAGTCAAATGAGTGTATATTTTATAAAACTCATTCAACTGTAATTTAAAACTTGTGCAAATTCCTTGTGTCCCGATCAATTCATATTTTCGATAATCCGAACACTTTTCTGTCCCAATCAGTTCGGATTAACGAAGTTCTAATGTATATATATTCACCATGATTGGCGTTAATTTTTTATCACAAAGTTTGGTCAAATCTTGAAGCAAATGGGATGTAATGTAATTAAAAACATTTCAATCAAAGGTGGTGTCAAATCTCTTAAAATATGACAGTGTGATACCGTCCTAAGAAGTTGATTGTAGAACTGACCTCCACCGCTCTTATAGCAGAGGTAGGGGAACCTCCAGACATTCCCCAGACCCACGCAGTAACCCACACAGGCCAGCACGAACTGCGCCTTGTTGGACCAGTGCTGTCTCCTGGGGGGTCTGTAATCCGTCAGGTCATCCAGGGGGTCGTAGTAACTGCTGCCGCCACTGCTGGAGGTCAGGTCCACTTCCATCGGCCTGCAAGTAACAAGTTACAATAGATGTATAGTCCGTCTGGTGGTCTACATATGTCTGCAAGTAACAAGTTACAATAGATGTATAGTACCAACTGGTGGTCTACATATGTCTGCAAGTAACAAGTTACAATAGATGTATAGTCCAACTGGTGGTGTGGGGGGTCTACACATGTCTGCAAGTAACAAGTTGCAATAGATGTATAGTCCATTTGGTGGTGTGGGGGGTCTACATATGTCTGCAAGTAACAAGTTACAATAGATATATAGTCCATCTGGTGGTCTGGGGGTCTGAAGATGTCTGCAAGTAACAAGTTACAATATAAATAGTACGTCAGCTTGACCTAGTGACCTTACAAAATAGTCGTTATTTGTTTTATAAGAATAATTTATATTCCATCATATACCAGCATCGGTGGCCACATGGTCTAAGGCAAGGGTCAGTAACTGGTCGATCGCGATCAACCGGTCGATCTCACAGCAATTTTCAGTTGCTCTTGTTAACAAAACTACATCGTCACATAAAGTCGATCTTTTTAAATCGTAAATATATCAAGCACTTTTAAATAATATTCGAGTGTGACCAAAATGTTAGAAGAAATTTAAATAGTTAAATAAACAAAAATATATTAATTTATCTATTCTAAATATTTTTTCTATAAAGGCGGGGTGGTAAATATTCAAGGGAAAATTAAATTTAAATAGTAAATATATAAGATTTAATAGGAAAAAATTATTTCAAAGCCTAGTGTAGAAGCGATGCGTGATCGCAGGACCTTTGATACATTTAAAAGTAGCTTGTGGCCCAACTAAGCTACCAACCCCTGGTCTAAAAGCTTGGACCGGATCCGGTGGGCGGGCACACGGACAAATATGTCAGTCTCGTCCAGTTTAAATTGATGCTGGCGGGGAGGTCCGGGTTTGATTATCAACTCAATTTACTATTTTTTCCAAAAAAAGTTTTCCAACTCTCTTTTCGCGATTTTTTGAGGAACATTTCCCTTAAAATTTACCGTCTTCAGTCCTACTTGTTCGGTGTAAATAAGCGGACGGGCGAATGGGTAGTCAAATACAGTACACAAAATCAACAACTCGGTTTGTATATTTTATTTTAGCACCAGGTCTTACTACCCATTCGGGTTATACGCTAATGTGCTAATTACGCTAATGTGTTAGGTATTTGTAAGGTTTAATTGAGAGGAATTGCACTTACATTTGCGTGAAGGGAGAGTGAAAAAACATTTAAGGAATACCAACCTTTGTTAACTCGACCGGGATTTGAACCCCTATCTCCCCGTCATCGACAGTCTAGTCTATTGTGAGAGTGACGCCTTATATCATGTGGCCATTGATGCAAATAACTCGGCTAGTGGCCAATATATATTCCTGTTACTTTGGCAAATGAATGTTAATCTTTATTCATGGCGCGCTATTACTTACGTAGCCCTGGCCTGACCGCCCTGTAAATCTTGCAATGGGTGTGTGACAACATATTACATATTAGCATGTGTGAAGACAGGTAACGTGACCTTGAAATAAGATGGGAATTAGAGCTCGTGCGCATAATTTAAGCAGAGCCTTACTCGGCTGTCATTTATATTTATGTCACAAAAATATTATACAAATGAAAAATCTTCCATAGACAGCGTAAATGAATCAATTAATGGTATATAGGATACCATTATTTATGGCAAATAAAATTATTTAATATCGTTGGATGAAAAGTTGGACTTCGAAAGTAAAATATTTATTTTTTGGTAAAAATGTTAACAGGTCAAACTTTTATTTGAGTGTTATGATGCAACAAAATATAAAAATTATGATACAAAAATAGATAGTTGGAAATTTATAGTGAATTTATTTCTTCTTCTTCTTCTTCTTCATATTATTATTATTATGTATCTAAGGACGCGAGAAATTTCTTTTGTCGTTTTTATATCAAAACTCTTTATGGCCATTTAAAATCAAATATAGCTTCAGTGGAATCATAGAGTTTATTTTTCTTCACGTGGTGAACTCCAAAGTTATTGAATATCTGTTATGAGCATAGCAGCATTAGATGATTTTTAAATGAAGAGAAAAAATTGTGATTAAATTCCAGGACACCGTTGATGGATATTCAACAACTGTTGATATTACCACGTGAAGAAAATTAAACTCTATGTTTCTATTGAAACAATATTTGATTTATTTGGACCAAAAACATTTTTACTATAAAAACTGCAAAAACACTGCTCTAAGCTCGTGTTCCATAAACACCCACCTTAAACATTCACCTTTAGTACCGTGTCCGGTTAAATAACATATTTTACCAACGTTCTTTGGTCGAGGGAAATATAGTTACTATATTGAGACGATTGACCATATTTCGAATTAAAAAGGCCAAGTAGTCAATTTCGTGAAAGTGTAGTTTAGATTTAATTTGCGAATGTGTTATTTACTAGAAAAAAACCCACGCTGCGATGAATTCTAACCATAATTTGATAATCATTTTAAAGTTCTAAGTAAAACTTTGTACAAACACACCTCGCAAAATTCCTGTGTCTCTATTATAAATAGTTATCAATAAACAAGTTTAGAATTATTATTTTTTATAAAAAGAATAAAGTTCTTATTTATTATATAAAATATTCTAAAGGTGGCCATTTAAAACAAAATTGGTAAAAAGATTTTCCAAATAATTAAAATGTTCAAAAATAAGTCGTCAGTGAACCATCCTTAGGTCATTTCCTCTCTGAAAATCACGTATACAGTGTCAATTTTAAACGTAATAGCTGGAACAATTTTGGTTTAAAATAGAATTTTTTTTAAAGATCGCTAATTTTTAAACTAATCTTAATTTTAAAGCTAGAATAAAATTTATGATTTCATCTTCTTAAATCAATTTTAACCAGACACCCAAGTATACATAGTCCATTTTAAATAAAATCGTTAGAGACAATTTCGAAAAATTTCAAAATTTCAAAGATCACTCATTTTTAAACTACCCCTAGTTTTAAATCTATAATAAAAATAAAAATTTTGTCTTGAGGTATGACCCCATTTAAATTTCAAGATTTAATTATTATTATTATTATTATTAGCACCGCGTCTTACTACCCGTTCGGGTTATACGCACTTACGCTAATGTGCAATGGTAGGGTGATTGTGAGATGAAATGGAGGACCTACAGTTTAACGTGGAATCCGAACCACGGTGGAGGCCTGGCATTCCTCACATTCACAAGTTGTGATTAATACACGTCTTGTCAGAGGTGAAGGAAGGGTTTGGCAATCAGATAAATTTGTGCCGAGACCAACGATAGAACCTCGGACCCCCAGCACAGAAGTCCGACACCTTACCCCTAGACCACCAGGTCACCCAAAGATTTAATTAAATACATCAAACCATTTCGGCTGTAGCTCCACGTACAAACAGACAGACAGACAGACATGGCCACAGACATACGAATTTGAACACAGACAAAATCGCAAGAACCACTTTGTGAGTTCGGGGGCATATAAAGAGGCTAGAAAAAATCATAACTTCGAAGTGTAAAATGTTCACAATTATATTACTCTCTTTATAATATATTAAAAAGTAAAATCAATTAGAGACATCTCTTTTCATTCATATATCGTTAAAATAAAACTATAGTCAATTCATTCAAAGTTGGCACTGTCAATATTTGAAGATTTTTCTGCACTCGACAATCGTTACTGTTGACTCAGCTCAAACAGATAATGTTTGCCTTTACGATTCTGGTGATTAAATTAAATACTGCCTTTCAGTCGTGCAAACACTATAAATGGATGTAACCACTGAATAAATAACGTACCATACATTTGTCAAGATGGAAGTTAGGTTGGCATGATTGCTTTGTTTGGTTCAAGACAATATGAAGGGTTCAGTGGAAAAGGAGGGAAAGTCTAATTTAAACTCAAATTTAGTTATTGCTGCCATCTGTTAGACAATCACGAGACCTTGCACTTTAGATTATGGTTACAAGAGGTCTTTGTCGAATTTGAGATGTAAAAATTTTTATCGAGGAAAATTTTTGGAGTGTGAAATTTCCCCTTTCCTCCCTGTAATCTTTGTACATAACTTTAAAAAATTGCATATTACTATGAAATTAATGCAGTTTAATATATGTTTTTTTAGCACCACGTCTTACTACCTGTTCGGGTTATATGCTTAAGTACTAATTACGCTAATAGGAATTGGGTAGGTTGGATATAGAAGGAGTGACTCCGCATTTGCTTGGAGGCAGATTGGAAAACCATTTTGGGGAAATCCACCCCCAGTTCCCCCGAGCGAAATTCGAGCCTCAATCTCCCCGTCCTCGGCAGTCTAGCTCAACACGAAATCAGTGCGTTAGCTAACTACACCACCAAGGTGGGTGAGAAAGAGTATAACACCATTGAGGAAAAACCACTCTCATTACGGGATTCGAACCCCGAACTACCTACCACTTGCAGTCTAATATATTGCTAGAGTGACGCGTTAGATCAGGTATCAGCAACATTTTCGATATCATGGGCCATATGCGTTTTAAACAAATTTGGTGAGTAAGTTTTTAAAAAATATCGAGGGAAAAATTTCAACTTTATATTTCTCAAATAAAAATTAGTTACTATTATATTTTTATAAACACAGTTGTTTGTTTTATAAATATTTTGTGGGCCAGATAAAATTAGTCAACCCGTGAGCCGTAGTTTGCTGACCACTGCTTTAGACCATGTGGTTAGTTGTTAGCGAGTCTTTCTCTTGATATCAGGGTCTTTGATTCGAAACCAATCTGAGACCAATCTAGAAGTTGAATGATCCTTTTCCCGTTTCCCGAGTCTCATTTACCGTCTACGCTAATAGGGTAGGGAAGAGAAAGGTAGTATTTAGATGAAGTGTACTAGCATTAGTATGACGCGAGAGTGGGCAACCGTTTAAGGGAAACCCAACATAGTGCACTCACCCGGGATTCGAACCCTGCCCTTCCCCAGACTAGAAGAGTTCAACACCCAAGTCTGGTTAAAACATTCCGATAGGACAATATTTAACTTTTTCATAAATAAATGACATGATTTAATATTAAAATTCCTATATCTACAAAACTATCTAAGAAAGTGACATTATTTTTTTCCCCTTAATCCTCGATAAATTCAGGATCTAAAACCATGGTCCTCAAACTTTGTTTTTCACGATACACTATTCTTTGACGAGAATCCTCGTGGCTCAATGAACGTGTAAGCTGGCAACACTTACGGGAGACTCATGCGCAGAGGAATTTATTTCAGTTGAACAATAAATATGTGTATGTTTGTTCTCCGTTCGACCACGAATTGAAACTTATGTGTAAGAAACAAAGAGCTTAAGTAACTCATTAGTTACTCAACTCTTTGAATGAAATACATTAAATTCTCTGGAAAATAAACATTAATGTGTTTAATTTAAAAAAAATGAAAATCTTTGTCTAGGACAATGCAAATAAATAATAATTATTATTAGCAGCGCGTCTTACTACCCGTTCGGGTTATACGCACTTACGCTAATGTGTAATGGTAGGGGGATTGTGAGATGAATTGAAGGATCTACAGTTTAACGTGGGATCCGAATCACGGTGGAGGCCTGGCATTCCTCACATTCACAAGTTATGATTAATACACGTCTTGTCAGAAGTGAAGGAAGAGTTTGGTAATCAGATAAATCTGTGCCGGGACCAAGGATTGAACCTTGGACCCCCAGCACAGAAGTCCAACACCTTACCCCTAGAGCACCAGGTCACCTGCAGCAACGGATATAAAGGGTTGAACGCAAACAATTCGACGATCTATACTGAGGAAAATGATGGACAACATGCTGAGGTTTGTCAACTGAGTGACATTATCTTCAAAAAGTGAAAAAATGTATTATGTAGTTTGCTAACTAATGAATATTTAGTTATCAATTAAAGAGTTAATTTTCAAGTTGCTAATCGTCTAATTATTTCGGACCCACCCTGTATATATATATTTCTTACATCTTATAATATTATTTCAGTTGTTTCAATCTAAAGTTAAAATAGGGTTATTATGCCCCCAACACCCTTTCACCAATAATTAATAGCTAACAACGCCTATGATGCGATATATTTAGTTATATAAGACCTAGATATAGAACGCTATAATCAACAAATCCCTCAAATCCAATAGTGTTCGAGAAATTCTATGTTCGTAAAATTAAAAAAAAACTTAGCTTGAATATAATTTTAAATACCTTGACTTCAAATAACTGCTTTAAGCAATTGATAAAATGAATTAAATAGAATTATTGTAAAGTTGGGGGAAAAAAACTGAATTGTATTAATGTAATTACTTTACGAGGATTCGAATTTGGATTCGAGATTAAGAATAAAAATTAAGATTAGGATTTAATATTCGGATTCTAGAAATACATAATTCGAGCTATCTCTAATAAGAACATCGTTAGAAATTAAACGTTTTTTTTCACTTACTAGTATATTATGTTTGACGTGTGTTTTAAAATACTTAGATAAGAACGACATTTTTACACCGACAGGTTGTCACATAATTCATGATTTTTTTTGTGGTGGTGGTCGTAATACACTAATTCGCATGCAGCACTTTACAAGCATGGTCGCCAACCTTGTGGTTAAAAGATTCTCTAGCGGCTCCGCTATCGGGTTTCCTAACCAAGAGAAGCTAATAACAGCACTTTGTAACTGTGAAAAACCAACCACACACACACACACACACACACGGCTCGTTTTACACGAACCTCATGGGATAATTGCCGCTGTTAAATGGAACACTCACGGAGCCTGACAATTGCTTTGAGTATAAAGTGTCTCCACTGAAAGCCATGTACACGGACAAATTATAAATTATAATGTTTAAAATTGGGACATCCTTTTGCGGTAACGTTACAATTAAGGATGTCTATGATTTAGATTTTTAACAGAAGGCCTTTTGGATTGTGTGGTTAGCGTGGCTGACAACAGTTAAAGTGGAATTCTGGTCTGATCATCATATGGTGTAAAAAATTGCATAGCTTATTCTTTATTACTCTCTTTCTCTCTCTAACCCTAGGAGGGAGAAATATTGTGATCGTCAAAAAAAATCTAATTTGAGATTTTGATAAATGTCGATGTTTCATGAAGCTGTCTGTCTGTACCTTGGGCTGGAGGCAAAACTGTTTTACCGATCAGGCTAAAAATTGTTATCTAGTGTTTTCATGAGGTTCCCATGAGGAATTTTCGGAATTAGATATACATACAATCCTAAAACTAAAAGGGATGTTACTCAAGGGCAAAAAGAGAAAAAAAATTTGATCTTCTCCAAATCCGTTCTAACGATTTTGATTACATTTTGTATTTAGGCACTAATTAACATTACAGATAAAATGGCAGTAATAAATTTCCAGTGAAAATGACATTGTGAGTGCTTTAAATAAGCATAAATTTTCAATTTTGTTCATATTTCCGCAACTATTTGAGGTACGAAATAACTTATCATTGTAAAGTTGTCATACTATTAAAAATAAAGATCTTTTATTTGAAATACTGTATGTTTTTATAAGACTAATAGTTCTTGAGCTATAAGCAAATATATATAAATTATGGAACTCTTTGAAATATAAAATTGATTGTTACACTATTTGGTGGATATTTAGATGTTACTCTTTACTCAATGTTTCTTTGACAGCCTGCTGTTGCCATTTATGGCTCTTTGGTGAAGTGTTTCTGCAACATTGTATATTATTTTGTTTCACAAATCTTATTAATTTTTAGTAAATGTCTTTATTTTAAGATAAAAGAGAGAGAAAGTCTGTGCGGTGCACCGTATCTATTTTTTTTACAACACTTTCTTAATAAGCGTTCGTGTTATACGCATATTTACACTAAATGAGGTAGTAACGAGGAAGGAAGAATTTAGGGGAAAGGTTCCCGCATTCGATTGGGGAAGGAGGAGTGTAAAACCATCTAAGAAAGAAGAACCCTCAGTCAGGATTCGAACCCCGACATCCCCATCACCGGCAGTTCAGTTTATTACTAGAAAGACTCCTTACGTGTTGAACGGGCTACTCTAATGTTCTCAACCTAGCTAGTTCCTAGTGCAAATTGTTAGTGCCGCTACAACTCGACCGGATCTATTCACCACGCACACGATTTCAACGGATGGACACTTATTATTCGCACGTAGGTTTCTGCTGGATAGGTGGACACTTGTCTCCGTACACTTAATTATTTGATGAGACCCCGTCGTAATTAAGTCGAGCTGCTCGACCAATTGCAGCAAGGTCATACTCTCAAACACGCACGCACGCACGCTCGAAGTATGATTCATCTAACGTTCACTCGCGCGCTCCTCTCCCAACTTGGAACTCGGATTCAGACGACTCCGGAAAGGGAAAAAAAATAAATAGACCTCGGATTATTTCGGATCATTTACACAAAGTTTGATTGTTTTTCACACATGTCCAACCGACATCTTACCTCGGTCGGTAGCGTGTCTATCTACTGAGGTCCCAGGTTTAATTCCCGGCACGAGTGAAAAATTTATCGTAAGTGAAATTGGGTGTTTCCCCCTTCACAGGGATGGATTGACGATGGTGAGGGGAAGTGGGGACTGGTTGTTGTGTATGTTCTAGATTTAGGTTAGTTTATGGGTCGTGTGTTGATATAATCAGTTGGTTCAGAAAGTGCACGTTAAATACCTCTAATTATAATCATTTAATTAGTTTCAATTAGACGAGATCTACCTAATTTTATCTACATTTCTTAAATATTTCATAGGAAACAATAAACACGAGACATAACATTAAATACTAAATACAAACCAGCTTCAATGATCACATGGTCTAGCACGTAATTCTCGCAGTTAGACTTGATGACGGGGAGATCTGGTTTCGGATTCAGGATTGGTATACTGAGGGTGGTTCCCCTCCCCCCCTAAACGGTTTACGAAATCCCAGGTGCATTTCTTTTAAATCATACCTTTCTCCCTCTTTCTTCATTAGTATAAAATTTATACTATATTTATATTTAATATGATGATAGTCTAAACTTGTGTTAAAATAAATAATTTAAAAAAACACTCAATTTTAACGTCAAAAGTTTGAATATGCGATCATCATGATGTACCTATCTGAGACGATTACATTTCTTTGATTGTCAGAGGTACAATGATAAGCCTACATACCCTAGGTCAGCCCCTCTGACCACTCGGATACGAGAGAAAGGAAAATGTTGTGTTTAAAAGTTCAATAGTCTAAGAAGCTAAGGCAGCGTTCTTCCAATAATTGTGTCCCGCCATGGCTATCTCAGGATACGTGAAGTAATTTTAGAATATCCTTTATTTGTTTTTCATAATATAAAATATCAGTAATTAGGATTGCAGATTTCTTCAAATCTGAATTAAGTACATTTGTCAAAGGCACAGCCAAAACATGTGTGAGCGTCCATCACAGAATCTGCCTTAAAATATAAGTGAAGAATTATCCCGAGTATGGGACGGCTCCATGGTTAGAGCATTGGTGTTCTAAGCCAAATATACCTAGTTCCATTCCCTTAGTTTGGTGTCATTTTTCGATTTAAAGAATAAAACATGTGATATTTTCCGTTTGTTTTGTACTTTTATACTTGTAAAATACAGTATAACTGTCGCTATTGAATGTTCATAATATTAGAGTAGAAAATATTATGAGAGTTCCAACATTTTTCGTGTTTCAAGGGCTCTTTCGGTCAGAGAGGTTTGGAAACCCCTGGTCTAAGCCATTAGAATTGCATTGCAATTTCCCACTGTTGATGTGGAAAGGAGGAGGTGAAAAGGGGGTAGTAATGTTTCAAATCCTAACTTTATTGTATTCAGTTGACCATATAAGGGATGGTTCTCTATATGTATTTCTTCTCAAGAACGTGGGTACATTTTATTTTAGCCACCATACTCATCCATAACTCATAGAATAACTTGGATAAAACGTAAAATTATAAACAACATCAAAAACTTTTAATCAACGTTCGAGTTGTACTCAAATTTCTATATCGACGCCTTGTATTATCAGCCATGCTGTCACGCAAAGCACATATACTGGCCTGTCTGCCTGGCTATCAGGCGCTTATGCCACGTCATTGGAAATAAAAATGTATGTCACCGGCAATGTATGAAATCCAGGCGTTCTATAAAATGCCTGGCTTTCTATATAATGCCAGAGTGGTTTTGGCTAAATATAAAATAAACAAGTTTTGCTGTTGTATTTCATACTCATTTTCAAGTTCTTTGTCTTTTTGAAATTCCAGAATATGTTATCAATTTCTTTTATCCAGTTCTATGTAAGTCTTGCGCCGTTTTCTTGCAGGTTCACATAATCCTTAGGATTTAAGTTGGTCAGGCTAGGTTATTTTAGAATAGGGTAGTTAGGTAAGGTAGGGCTATGTTAGGTTATGTTAGGTTAGGTTAGGTATTGTTCTTGGTAATATATAATGACTGGTTATTCTATAAATTTCCTACGAAAAGTACAAAATACAACAACAAAACTAATTTATTTCATACGTTGCTAAAACCATTTAGGAATTATATAGAATGCCTGGTTTACACACATTGCCATTAACATATACATGTATCTGTTGTGTGTGGTCTAGGGGTCAGAGTTCCTAGCTACAGATACAGAGGTCCCAGGCTCGATTCCCACTGCTTTCAGAATTTTCTGTGAAACAGTGTGTTTGGAACAGGGTTAACTCAGCCTCATGAGGAAAAATGAAGAGCTAATTTAACGAAAAAGTAGCGGCTCCAATCTAGAAAACTGAGATTAACATCCGGAGGTTTCGATGCGCTGACCATATTAAAACCCTCTATCCGAAAATGTTAGCACTATCATCGCCAACATACGGCGGTCACTCGGTAGATTATTAGCGTTGGACTGACGCCGTGGAGATTTTTATGTAATTATTATTATATAGATAAATACTTGTCTTGCGAAGAAATAACATAGTTTTTTAAAATATATTCCCCATGAAATTTACTCTTAAGTCAACGGAGAAATTGCACGTTAACATCAACAATTTTATATATATATATATGTACCTGAAATCATCATAAACTTATCATGTTATCAAGTTGGACAGCCCTGAATTAGATAATATATATTGAGGAAAGTGATGGCCAAAGTGCTGAGGTTTGCCTGACGTCCGGGGGAGCTCACATGAGTGATATTATCTTCAAAAAGTTAAAAAAAAGTAATATGTAGTTTGTTTTTATTTAGCTAGTCAATATTCACTAATCAATTAAAGTGTTAATTTTTCAAGCTACTAATCGTCTATTTGTTTCAGACCCACCCTGTATTAGATTACTTTTAGTTACTCCTTGGGGTCAAACTAGGGTATTCTAGCTCCCAATTCTTCATTATACCTAAACGATAGCTGTCTCATGAATCTTAGGGCCGCACGTACAGTCGATATTCGGGTGTCAAACAATGGACCAGGATTGCTTGCTATCCGTATACCGGGAGAATGTTTGATTCACGATACTAGACTATAAATACGGCCCTACGCGGCAAACATTGACTTGCTTTATATAAAGAGTTTGGTTTTGACCTGGTTGCGTTGTTTGAAGGTCACTACTGATAATGATGGTGTAGGTCAAAGTATTTGGGTCCTTATAAACCCCTCAATTCAGGTCTAGGCTAACAGATTGACGTGCAGTGGTGCTAATAAGTTAAATGGGTCACGCATATATTGCTTGGGAGTAAGAACGTATCAAGTCAAAACAAACCAATTTAATGAAGGATTTAAATTCTTTATATTACTAACAAAGCTATTGTGATCACAAATTTTAACCTAAACGAACCCACTTTAGTGATTGCATCGTCTAAGGAAGGCTTCACTCTCATAATAGACGAGACTGCCGATAACTGGGAGATCGGGGTTCGAATCGCGGTTGGGTGTACTGAGGGTGATTTTTCTTTAATGGTTTTCCGATCTCCCTCCATACAAATGTGGGTACACTTCCTCTAAATTTACCCTTCCGAATCCCTAGCACATAGGCGTAATTAGTACGTATGCGTATAAACCGAACGGGTAGTAAAACGCAGTGAAATAAAAAATATATAACGCCCATAAATTCAAAGAACAACGTAAATTATTTATGGTAGATAGCGGCTTCGCTATTGAAAATTTGTAGCCTTTTAAATATAATGTTCCTCCGAGTAAATGTTTTTACTAAAAAAAGAAAAAAAAGCCTTTACATATTTCAGAAATTTCTAGTTTAAATTCTCTTAAATCTATTCTAAAGGTTACAGTTGAAATATCTTTTGTTGTTGTTAAGAAATTGGCTTATGATACGTCAACGGGCCAGCTAGTTTCTTATTTAAATATATTTTCCGTTCAGAACTTAGGTCTACTTTAGGTTTAGTAAATATTTAATACATCCTAATTTATATCTATGGATTTGTAATCTAAAACGAGTATTTATACTATTGACTTTCGCTTACTAATCCAGGGTTTCCCAGAAAATTAGTAAACTAGAGTGGGGTAAACGCAACATTAATCATAATGTTTCCACAAGTGGCACTCAGGTTTTCCACTTCAAAACACCAAGATAGCTGAGGCGCTGACAATCAATCAGCAGTAGGAAATTAGCGGATTAGTTAGTAAATGATGTACTTCAACTGATTGTTTACAAAACACTTTTCATTGATATTGTACATTTTAATAATATTACATTTTAATTCTTATCTATTTTTTTTAAAACTGAGGTGTTTAGCTTGCACTTTCTGAACAGACTGATTATCTGAGCACACGATATATAAACTAACTTTAATCTATAAAAGATACAACATCCAACGGACGTTAATTCATCGCTGTGAAAGGGAAAACCAACATTTCACCGATGATACATTTTTCAGCCATGTTGAGAATAAAACTCAGGAAGGATCTTTAGTTCAGTAGGCAGAGAAGCAAGCTATCGACTGAACTAAAGTGTCACGACTTATGTTCATCATAATCTATGAGATTTTCCTATACATCTTTTAAACTTAAATACATTTCAATCCATTGTATAGTAACAGAAATCAGAAGACTAGACTGCCGAAGACGGGGAAATCGGGGTTCGATCCCGGTCGGGTGAACTGAGGTAAGTTTTCCCAAATAGTTTTCCACTCTCCCTCTACGAAAATATGGGTGCACTTCTTCTAAACTAAACCTTCCTAATATGTAACACATTTGTGTAATTAGTACATAGGCATATGACCCGAACGGCTAGTAAGATGCGGTTCTTGACAAAAAAAAAAGTTCATCACACTCTTCAAAACATAAATTTTCCTATGTTTTTCCAAGCTTTCTAGGAGAAAAATTTCAATCTTTTTACATACATTTTAGAGAGTGGCGTAGAAGAATAAAATTTCCTAATATTTTGAAAAAAAAATATTACGTTTGTGACGTCATCCTTAAAATAGGATAATTTTAACTTTCTGAGTAAGTCTGCAGCTCCCACATTCACAGATATTCCAGTAATTTTTAGCTTAAAAAATCCCTATTCAACACAAAGTTTACTGGCAGTTTAAAATGGCCATCCTCTGTGTGTTATAAAAACTGAACCTGAGCTGAACAATTTCGGTGATGGGAGACAAACCCATCTTCCCAAATCACAAGTGTATAATTATTTTTCATAAAATAATATTTATGTCATAAAATGGATAGACAAAATACTATAAACTTGATATTTTATCAAATGTACTATTCTTAATATTTCACAACTTTTACCAAGTTCTTATCAGAAAATATAATAATCAATAAAATATCGCATGCCTTTTTGTTTGTTTTAGTTTTAACGTAAAAGAGTTTTTTCCTTTCTTTTTAGCACCGCGTCTTACTATCCGTTCGGATTATACGCTTATGTACTAATCACGTTAGTGGTTTTAGGGATTAGAAAAGTTATATTTAGAGGAAGTGTACTCACATTTACGTGGCGGGAGAGAGAAAAAACATTGGGGGGGGGGGGGGGNGGGGGTGAACCTCAATACACCAGACTGAGGTTAGAACCTCGATATTCCCATCATCAGCAGTCTAGTCAAACGCGAGAGTAGCGCGTTAGGACATGAATTTTAATGTCCAAGTGAGGCTTGAGTGAAAACAAGTTTGACAACACCCTGGGCTAAGTGATGAAGAGAAAGTGAGTAGTTTATTAGAGATTAGTCCTTATTAGCATGCAGAGACAATGGTAGAACAATAGTGATGTATTAAACATGTAAAAACAACACCCCACTGGCCGACAATCCCGTCTGTTTCGAACCTAACGTCTTAAACCACGCAACCACCGATTCGCTCGCCACTCTCACCAGAATAATAACGACTGTTGCAAGAGTCTTGTAGTCCGGTTCTATGACGTCATTCCTGGTTCCAAGGTTATGTACGACCTACCTTGACTTATTCAATGAAGATTGCTCACTTTTTTTTAAAAATTCTTTTAGGACGGCAACAAAACTTTAATTATAAAATTCCCTGACTACCAGGTTTTCCAGACATTAAAAAAAATCCGGCTTAACCTTTTTTACAATTTTTCTTGGTGAATGAAAATATTCTATTAATTTCGTGAATTGATTACATATTAAATAAACAATCCTAACAGCTACTGAAGCTAAACATTATTTTAAGATATTTTTACAGTATTTAATGTTTAGGTATTATTTGTTTGTCTGCGTAGATGTTTTATAAAACCAACATTAAGCAACCATCTCATGTTAGAAGAACACATATAGGTAATGCCTTTTGTTAGCACCGGGAAAACAAATCTCTCACTTTTGTTTAAATGAATAGGTGTAGAATTAGTCACGTATTTAAATCCCACTACTTTTACCTTTTCTTTTATTAATGCCATGTTTTCCCTGAAATCAAAAAATTCCCTGACTTTTACCTGTTTGGCTATAGCCACCATGTCTTTTCTTTAATATTGTATCTCTCACGCCCCTTAATACATCCGCTGTTAATTAACTGACACAGCCTAACTCCCTCCTTAAACTCACAGCTCCCCACAAAAAATATTACTAAAAAAAATTTAACATCGTAACACAATGTATTTTTTATTTTATTCCTCTATAATCACGAGTTTTTACAACGGGTGGAAGCTACAATCCCATTTATATAAGAAGGAACTTTTTTATAGTTATTAAAGTTACTTAAACAATCTTCATCCCTATATATTTTTTATCACCGCGTCTTACTTCCGGTTCAGGTTAAACACACATATATGTCATTACTCTAATGAGGTAGGGATGAGAAAGGAAGCATTTTAGGGGTAATCTACCAACATTTGCGTAGAAGGAGAGTGGGAAACCATTTAGGAAAAAACCACCCTCAGCAGACCCGACTGGGATTCGAAACCCCGATAGCCCTGTCATTCTCAGACCAGAGTGACGCCTTAGACCTTCATATTCTCATACGTCAAGTGATATGATCAGAAACACTCACTTTTCATAGATCACTATTAATAATTACTGTAACCGACACCTTTGCTCAGTCGGTAGGGTGTCTGTTTACTCAACTAAGGGTCCCGGGTTCGATTCCCGGCATGGTCGAAAAATTTATCATTGGTGAAATGTGGGTTTTCCCTTTCACGGTGATGACTTAACGGCCGGGGAGTGGATGTTGTCAGGGTAAGCACAGTTAGTTGAAACTGTAGCTGTGAAATAGTTCTGATCACTAGGTAGAACACTCATTGGCCAACTATCAACGAGCATACATCCCCATGTGAGGTGTGTAGAGCAGAACCTGTGTATGGCTGGTCAAATGGGTACGGAGTGAGGGAGAACCTATCACAGGTACAGTTTTAACAAGCTCTTCACAACCCTTCACAACACTTCACAACACGCCACTGCTCGGAAGGGCGAAGGCTATGTTCTTAAATTGGGAGTGTTGTGGATGTGAGAAAAGGTAAGTGTTCTTGCAATTTCTATAGCAAAACATTTTTCTTCACGTGTTGATATCAACAGTTGTTGAATATCTGTCAAGGATGTCCTGAAATTTAAATGACAGCTTTTTATCTTCTTTTAAAAATGCCGCCATGCTCATGGCAGATACTCAACAAATGTTGATATCACCATGTGAAGAAAATTAAACTTTAGGTTTCTACTGGAGTATTATTTGATTCATTTTGACTTAACAAATTTTTTTATATAAAAACTGTAAAAATAGTGGTGTTAGCTCGTGATCCCTACACTCCCAACGTAAAATGGACGTTTTCACGTTGTCAAATTTAGTATGACCTTGTTTAATAGCGAGTGCGTGGGTTCCATCGCTAGGACGATAAGCGCTGCTCTGCTCAGTGACGAACCTAAATCCCAACTCGTTGCAATGTGGCCACCAGACTCCGACAGCACTACTGTAGTACAGTTCAACCTTATCTTACAGCTACTAGATCTAAAGTCCGATTTTCATAGTAAGCCCGTTATTTGAAAACTAGAAACTCATGTTGCCATAATGGTGGAAATTAAAGTATTACAATTGTTGTATTTACACTCTTAGTTTGTTTAGTTTGTAGTTTAAAGATAAATTATACAGTAATCCATTAGGAATTATTATTATAGACTTTTTATTTATACAATAATCGATATATACGTATTGTTGGAAGCCTCTTGTATAACTTTTTAGAATAATTTTATAATCAATAAATCACGACAAGGAAGATGGACAGTGAGAGGGGGAGCATTTGAAGAAGGTAAAAAGTTTCAAGTATTTGGGCAGCATTGTAGAGTAGAGTGGAAGGAACAAGAGAGAAATGAGAGAGGAAGACAAGCAGAGCCATTCTTCAGAAGTGTGAGAAGCCTGATTTGGAGAAGAGATATGACAAACAAGTGCAAGGGAGTGATCTACAATGCCTATTACCTACCAATATTGATATATGTTGCAGAAACGGGATGGGAGCAGAATGCAGGCGAGTGAAATGAGATTACTGAGAAGCAGGATAGGTGTGACAAAATTTGACAGGATGATAAATGAGAGACTAAGAGGAATAGTAAATGGAGAGCCAGTCCAGGACAGAATAGAGAAGGCACGACTAAGGTGGTATGGTGAGAAGAATGGAGAGGGAAAGGATGACCAGGAGGATGTTGGATATGGAGGAAAGGAGGTGGTTGAGAGGTTTATGTTCTAAAGAGACCCAGCCAGTGGCTGGAAGCTATTAATGATGATGATAATGATAAAATCAAATAAGATATATTTTTAGAATGCCATATTTTAATGACTTGTAATCAATGCTGGTGGACGAAAGTGGGCTTCCTATAAAAATCAGTGTTTTTATTTCACGCATCCATACGTCAAGTCATGTGAGCTGCAGCTGTCACTTTTGATATATATTATCAATATCTATAAAACTAGCGGTTTTTTGAACTGTGGACCTCATTCTCTCCATTCAAAAAATGCTAGGTACACTCCGTCTGCCCTGAACGGTAGCAAGCTTACCTAGCATATTTCCACTATGGTGTAGCGTGTAAGATAGGGTCATAGTGTAATACGTCAAGACTGCTACCTAAACTACAGTCTTAAGTTTCCTTTTTGGATTTCAAGTTGAAATATCTCCTATACATTTTTTCTTTACTGATAAAATTGGAAAGAAAACAAATGAATACTATATTCAATAGTACTCTATCTTCATAGAAAATAACCATGGTTCACGTGGCATAAGACGTCAGTCTCGCAATGTTTGTAAAAATAAAGAAGCCATAGATACTCTATTGATTGCTTGGAATTATAAATTCAAATCACTTGAGATGAGCTGTTTAACGAAAAGCATTTTGAGTGGCCGCCATATTGAAACCAATTGCCAGAATGAAAAAAAAAAACTAAGTACATTGTACTTAAGGATATACCAGATCCTCAACCTTACGGAAGTTTCTCTGCTTTACTTGGCCCAGGTTGAGTCCATCAACACTGGGGTTCGCTAGTGTCACTGCTCAGTGATAAAAGCGACTCCAAATGTACAGTTGTTAAACGACTAACTTTTAACATGTTCGTCACTAAGGGACCATTGTAATCGTAATGTGCAGTCTGAGTAAGCTATTTTTGAGGTAGGATTATGTGAAGAGGAGGTTGGGTCAATACCTGAACCTAGCTTTGTGGAAGCCGGCCGATTGAATTGAGATGGATATTTGTGTCCTCTCTCTAGTGGAACCATGTTTAAAATAAGCTTTTTTTTTTAAAAAAAAAGTGTCCCTTGATTACACCTAGGGATCCCCGTGTTGAAGGACTCAAGCTCTCCCACGGAGCGCAGCCATTTTAACCTGGAGGCTGTTGGTCTGGTGTATACCTTGTCTATGACCTAGCTCAAAGAATGCACCTGCCAAATTTCGCTAAAAATTTGTTCTGAACATTTTTCAGTTATCATGTGACAAATATCCGTACAGACATACAAATGAAATGTCAAATGGTCAAATTAAAACAGGACCCCGCTACGCTCTGACAATAACAATAAAATTGTATCAACGTTATGGTGATACGGAATTACAGTGCCACGCGATTGGGAAGTCAATGGAAGTGCTACAGAGATTTTTGTTTTCCCCGCGATTCGGAGCCAATTGTAATGATATGGAGATTTATATTGTGATATTGCACTGGGATTGAGCACCAATTATTACGATAACGGATTATATTGATGATTACGGTGCGTACATGCCTTACTGAGCACTTGTACACTGTTATGTGATCTGATTATATATGATACTTATTCTTATTAAATGAGCAAGACTTTTGATGTTGCACACGATTCATTTAAATGATTACACCATCAATACTGAAGATATGATATTGAATGATATAGTTTTTGTTCATTTATGGATTATTTTTCTGTGATAGCACACGTTGCGTGTTCTGAGTACTGCGTGCTGTGTAGATTTATGTTACTACTGTGATATTACCGGCACTGTGTACTCTATGGATTCAAAGACTGATGGATTCAGACGCACAAGTTGCTTATATATGACCTACCCCTTGCCTCTTAGACCCCTTGTCACAGTGTTAAAACTAACTAATAGGAGAACTCCTGGCAACCTGATGTTGTGAAGTCTAGCTTCCTATTGGGTAAAGGGAGCCAGCATTTCACATGATCTTCTAATACAACGGAGTTGGTCTTTTAAAGAAAAATAAGTTTTAAAGCGCAATACATTGAAATTACTTCTGAAAACGCGTGATTCTCCATGGATGAAGTATTAAAAGGAAACTTTACATACTGTTCTTTAAAGAAAAATACACTTCATCCATGACTTTTTGAATATATCAGAGGGGTCCAAAACAGTATCGTCACAACAACGGCAGCAAAATTTATTAAAAAAAAAAGTTTGCTATTTTCTAAATCTAAAAGGCCCTTCATATGAAAATTGGAGTGAATCACAGACCTCGTGACCTCGCCCTGGTTAGTTCTAGGCAACACACGTGGCGGGCACACAGTTTCGACATTGGTCCCCGCCCCCTGCTGCCATCTTCCCCGCGGCTAATCCTCTGGGTCAATGGAAACGTACGACATTCGCCATTGCCTCAACAAAACGCGGACAGGATCAGAATTGCTTCTCACAAAACAATCGGGTACTTCATTCTTTAAATATAATTTGTAAAATGGCACCTGGTCACGGGACGAATCTTGGCGTGCTAAGATCCCAGGTTCAATTCCCGCGTCCAGGTGTCAGTTTTTCAATTGTGCTATATTTTGTTTCAAACGGCTGGATCTGTAACCAAACTTAATTTTAATTTTTCGCTGCCCAAAATTGATAACGATTATTTTATAGGTTTATTACAACTGTAGATAACATGACATGAAGGGTGACCTGACGGTTTAGGGGTGAGCTGTCAAACTTCTGTGTTGGGGTCCGGGGCTCAATCCTCGGTCCCGGCACAGATTTCTCTGATTGCCAAACCCTTCCTTCACCTCTGACAAGACGTGTATTAATCACAACTTGTGAATGTGAGGAATGCCAGGCCTCCACCGTGGTTCGGATCCCACGTTAAACTGTAGGACCTCCATTTCATCTCACAATCACAATACCATTACACATTAGAGTGCGTATAGCCCGAACGGGTAGTAAGACGCGGTGCTAATAATAATAATAATAATAATAATAATAATGATGATGATGATGATGACATGACAGTATTTGTTTTAGCACCTAATATTAGTACCCATTCGGGGAATACGCATGTGTACTCGATTACACTAATGTGTTACAGAGATGAGGAAGTCTGAATTTATAGGAAGTGTAAACACATTTGCGTGGAAGTAAAGTGAAAAATAGTTTAGGAAAAACCATTCTCAGTACATCCAACCGGGATTTGACCAGCTTGTCAATTTTCCTAGATAATAACAATACATATAAAATAAAACTAATACTATAAATAAGTTATCAGTGCTGAGTGCAAAAAAAAGTTTTAATTTTTTTAAAGTTTTTTTAGCTCCACGTTTTACTACCCGTTCGCTTATATACTAACTACGCTAATAGTTTTAGGTATGAGCAAGGTTATATTTATAGAAAGTGTATCCGCATTTGCGTGGAGGGACAGTGGAAACCATTTTGTAATAACCAGCCTCAGTACACCCGACCGAGATTCGAACCTCGATCTCCCCGTCATCAGCAGTCTAATCTACTGCGAAACTAACACGTTAGACAATGCGGCCACCGAAGCGGGTTTCTAAAAGTTCATTCCTAACAGAATCCTACTATAGTTCAGGCTATATTATGTCAAAATTAAGGGGAACCAATATTTTGTTTATATTTTAAAACTCGCACTTATTACCGGGTTCCCACTATAGTTTTAAATTCGGTAACAAGTCTGATACGTCGGTGGGCGTGCGGTATAAAAATAAAGCTAATTTTTAGTCGGGTTTTGCTAGTGGCGATGATACTAAGGTTCGAATCCCGGTCGGGTTTGCATAAGGTGTTTTTATCCCGTAATAGTTTTCCCATTTTATATAGAGAAAAATGCGGGTACATCTCCTTCAAGTTGTACCTTCCTCGCCCCTAATAAATTGGTGTAATTAACATGTTTGCGTACAGCCCGAAGGGGTAGTAAGACGCGATGGTAAAAATAAAACAAAAACATGTTTGTAGTTTGTATCTATAAATACTTGTATTTGAAATAGTCAAGACCAATCACTACGTTAATAGCAATCGTATATGAATATTTCTGAGAAAGATGTCATGAATGATAGTGTAAAGAAGAGTAGAAATCTTATCTAGTGACACCTTCCTTAACTCATCAACCAGTTGACAGAGACGGCATATATGTGATATGAATAAGTCATGTGTGTCGGAGGATTATTGTATGTTGTGGAGATGAAGGTAAGAGACAATGTTAACAATGGACTTAACTACAGCAGGTCTGAGGAGTGACTTAGGCAGGGATCACAATCAACTTAACTACAGCAGGTCTGGGGAGTGACTTAGGCCGGGATCACAATCAACTTAACTACAGCAGATCTGGGGAAGTGACTTAGGCCGGGATCACAATCAACATAACTACAGCAGGTCTGGGGAGTGACTTAGGCCGGGATCACAATCAACTTAACTACAGCAGGTCTGGGGAGTGACTTAGGTCGGGATCACAATTAACTAGACGCGACCCGCTTAAGTAACCGCGTAGTCTAACGCGCTACTCTCGCCGTAGACTAGACTGCCAATGACGGGGAGATCAAGGTTCAAATCTCGGTCTGGTGTACTGAGAGAGGTTTTTCAAAAATTGTTTTCCACTCTCCCTCTATGCAAATACGGGCACACTTCCTCTAAATATAGCCTTCATAATCCCTAAGACTATCAGTGTAATTAGTACATAAGCCCCGAACGGGCAGTAAAACGTGGTACTAAAAAAAACTTAACGCAACGTAAAGTAAAGGTTCGCCTCGTGTTTTTAAATAGGAACCATCGCAATACATTTAACATAACCTTTGTACGTGTCTTTTAACTCTATTTTTAGCCACTAGGTCTTACTACCCGTTCGGGTTATACACTTATGTACTAATTACGTTGATGACTTAAGGATGAGTAAGGTTGAATTCTAGAGGAAGTGTACCCACATTTGCTTGAGTGAGAGTAGAAAATCATGACAAAATTATATACATTGTTGCAGAAACATTGAGAAAAGAGGATCATCCTGTCCACCAAATAACATAACAACCAAGTTCACATTTCAAAGATTTCACTAAAACTAAAAATATATTTGCCAATATCGCAGAAATTATTGACTATAGACTTATATTTCAAATAAAAGATTTTTATTTTTAATATTACTACAATTTTAATTTTACGAGAGTAAGTTATTCCGTATCTCAAATGTTTGCGAAGATATGATAGAATGGTATATTTCTGCGTACCCTCAAAGGTTTAACTTCAAAACCAAGAAGCCCGACACTTGGTGTATGTATCTAGGGGGACCCAAGCACCTGCACCTTAAGCGTATTTTCTTAAATTTTTACATCTATTGTGAGCGTAGCGCCTTAAACCACGAGATTACCGAATATACTTCTAAGAAGATATCTCCGATCAAATTTCGCCGAGGAATATATTAATCAATGTCAATGGTTTTAAATCAAAATTTATTTATAAAAATTTAACTCCAAATACAAATATACATTTAACCATAAATACAAAAAATGTTGAGAAAATCCGTTTAAACATTTTGGCTTTAAAGAAGCGCTTGGATATATTATGACACGCAAACAAAACAATTACATTGGAATCGGTATATTAGATAAATCAAAATAATGCTTGGTATTAACCTTAAATAATTTGTTAGTATGTTTAAAACATATTATTTATAGATCTAAACACTAATGAATTTAGGAAGAATAAAGTAAAATTTATAGGAAGTGTACCCACATGTGAGCGGGAGGAAGTGAGAGATCGGCCGCAATACAAAGAAAAACCATATAGGGAAAGTAAAACATCCCAAGTACACTTGGACAGGATTCGAACTAAGACCTCCCAGCAAACAAGACCATATGAGACAACGTCTTATACCACGTGCCCATCACTGATACTGGTTACTTAGAAAATGATTCCTTTATTTTAGTAGAGTGGATAATTGGATAATGCCGTAAGCTAGATAATCTTTCCACCATTGAACATTTTTCAGAATGTAAAGTCACAAAGTGTTAAGATGCCCTTGGAACTAAATGTTAAACGCCAGATTATGTGTGATACTTCTATTGATTTATTGATTCATGACAATTATAGTCACAAAGACCATTCGTGAAAATTTCTCATCTATCACAAAAGGTGCAATAAACGGAAGTTGGTAAAACATCATCACATATGCGGGGATCTTAATTTAGAAATACTATTTAACATTCACTTTCTAAACACAAGGGTATATCATCACACGACTTACACGCTATATTTTATCTTGGACATTCGACAGTAAATCTAGCGCCAGTAATCATACAATCCAATTAAGAAAGGAAGCTTCTCATAACTATTATAGCAGGTAGGAAAGATTCTGATCTACTTTAATGTATCTATACGTCAAGTCATGCGATGTGTAACTGTCTCTTTTGATAAATACTATAAGTACTTATAAAACAACACTAATAAAATATAACCCACTTCGGTGGCCACGTGGTCTGACGCGCTACTCTTGCAATAAATTAGACTAACGATGATGGGGAGATGAAATTTCAAGTTTAGATCAGGTGTAATGAGGTGTCCCACCCACCGAAAAAAATAGTTTTCCACTCTCCCTCTACGCAAATGCGGGTACACTTACTATAAATATAACTTTCCTAATCCCTATTACCATTAAAGTAATTAAGCGTAAAGCCCGAACGGGTAGTAAGATGCAGTGATAAAAAATTATTATCTATTTGAGGGCTTCACTCAAAATAAAACCAACGCCCCGAGGTCAGAAATAATTGTTTTGTAATTTTGGAGCACATAAAATGTTAAGATTCATCGTAATCTAAGGTTCAAAATTTTTCATAGTTAAAATATTTTGTTCACTTTATTAGAAAGTAAAAAGTGAAATAAATCAAAAGAGTACAATATTGACAGGCTAACTCCGCTAAGTAAAATATACTTTGTTCTACGAGTAAAGTCCGATTTTCATCGGAAGAGCCAACATTAATAAAAAAAACTACATTATTTATGTTATTTGATTCATAATATATATCAAAAGTGACAGATCTTACGACTTGATAGTAGTTTAAATATAGTTTCTAGCTGTCAGATAAGGTTCTTCCTATGAAAATTGGACTGTAAAATGTGTGTATAAAACAAAGTTACATAAATACGCTGTCTTTACTGCTTGATAAACACTTTAATTAAAAAATGTCCTGCTTCGTCAAGTGACAGGTGGGTGATATATAATATATACATATAGGGAGGTTATATTTATAGGAAGTGTACCCGCGCTTGCATGGAGGAGAGTGAAAAACCACTTTGAATAAACCCACCCTCAGTACACCTGACCTAGATTCTAATCTTGATCGCCCAGTCATTGTCAGTCTAGTCTACTGAGAGAGTAGCGCCTTATACCACACGGCCACCGAAGCGAGTAATTAGTACATTAATGTGGGTGGCCCGCGTGTGCTTGGAACACATATCAAGTGGTCTGCTATTGGGAAAAGTTCGAGACACACTGGTCTTGTTAATAGGCTGTACGAGTAATTAGGAGCTCACTATTTATAAATAGAGTACAAAGTGCTAATAGCCTCTAACTTTAGCTTAACAACCAACATCGGGGAAGATGCACACGATGAAATGTCAGGCTAGTCTAGTCTGAAGATGAAATGTCAGGCTAGTCTAGTCTGAAGATGGAATGTCAGGCTAATCTAGTCTGAAGATGGAATGTCAGGCTAGTCTAGTCTGAAGATGGAATGTCAGGCTAAGTCTAGTCTGAAGATGGAATGTCAGGCTAATCTAGTCTGAAGATGGAATGTCAGGCTAATCTAGTCTGAAGATGGAATGTCAGGTTAATCTAGTCTGAAGATGGAATGTCAGGCTAGTCTAGTCTGAAGATGGAATGTCAGGCTAGTCTAGTCTGAATATGGAATGTCAGGCTAGTCTAGTCTGAAGATGGAATGTCAGGCTAATCTAGTCTGAAGATGGAATGGTCTCATCCTACGGATACATCTCTGTCACTGACATATTTCCATTAGTTAAAAAAATTACACCTGGGCACGGGAATCGAACCCGGGGCTCTTTACATAGAATACCGCTGAGTAGGGACATTTCCCCTTCATAGTTTAAGGTAGTCAAGGATCACCTGTTCGATTCCCATGTCTAGGTAAAATGTTTCAACTAATTAATGTATTATCTAGTCTAGAGGTCAGTGCTCGAATCTTGACCAGTTTTATTGAAAGGTTTTTTCCCTAACTCTAAACGATTTCCCAAAATCACCACACGCAAATGAGGATAAATTCATTCTAAATTCTACCTTACTCATTTATAGCTCACTATTATTTTATCGCTTCTTATCACCCGTTAGGAAAATGAGCACTAATTGGGTAGAGTTGAGAGAAGTTAACTTTATAAGAAATGTATCCTTCACTTACCTTGCTTTATTTCACTATGGTGTAGCTTATAACAGGGTGTCCAGTCAAACCATTGATAGTTTAAAATTCCCTGAAATTTTCGGGTTTTCCAGAGCAAATTTCAAACTTATCTAGCCACTCACTATATAAAATATATTACACACATTATTTTACTAAGATCGCAACTTCATGTAATACTATTTTTAGAAACACACACATTATGAAGGGGTTAAAGGAGTTCAGCCTAAAGCGATGATCTCTCGGGTCATGCGATATAAGATATATTTCAGAGAGATCATGCATGAGTCATCAAAAGATCGCCTTAAAACAGTACAGTTTAAAATTGTTGTGAGACCAATTATGTTTTAGTTTATTCGTTAATGAATTCCCGAACATGCGCATAGTCATGACTCAACTGTGGATAAAGACGCGCGGTTGAGAATTATTCAGTTTAGTTTGCACAACAGGGAAAATTATGTTATAAGAGATTTGCGGTGTGTATTAACTGGAAGATAAATATTATTTTGACTATTGTAGCTAAAA
>CABFWO010004702.1:0-26466 GCA_902155825.1 Timema genevievae
CTATTCTGCAGTCATGTATGGAGGTATAGCATACCACGCAGGCTGATTTATAAAGTTGCTACCTTACAATCTCGACGGAGTGTACCCAATTCTGCGTTGACAGGGGTAAAACATCCCCAGTACACTCAACCAGTATTCAAACCCAATTTTACTATCATTATAATTCTATTCGGTAGAAAGAGTGATTCCATATATCATGTGACCACTGATAAGGATATGATAAACATTGTTAAGAGAAAGTGCACCCTTATTAGCACGTAGAAAGAATGTGAAAATCACATGTAGGAAGGAAAGTCACACCACTGAACCCAGCCAAGGTTTACCACATGACTTGACGAGTCTGACGGCTTAGACCACGTGACAACTGATACAAGTATTATTATTTTTAGGTTTTTAGATCTGTGTCTCACTACTTGTTCTGATTATGCATACTCGTATATGTACTAATTAAGCTAGTGAGTTAGAGATGAGTAAGGTTAAATTTAGAGAAAGTATACCCGCATTTGCGTGGAGGAAGAATGTAATATCGTTGGGGGGAAAAAACGCAATACACCCGACTGGGATTTAAACCCCAATCTCCCTGTTATCATAAATCTAGTCTAATATGAGAATAACACCTTAGACCATGCGTCCACCAATTCAGGTTTCGAATTCCCTAGCCATCAAAAATAATTCACACTTCCGGAACATAAATGGCTGATTTTAAAGAAAATTAATCGGCTGATTCCAAAAATGCCATTTTTTCGGAGAGAAATTATTGTGATACAAGAAAATTGAACTAGAGATTTTTATAAATGTTGACGTTTCATGACCCCCCTGAAACCAAATAAATGGTACGATGCACCACACAGATTTTCTCCCGCTTTTAACTTAAAGTAAAGACATTTACTAAAACTCATATAATAATTTAATAGCAGGTCTATACATGGCTGTAGAAACACTACACCAAAGATCATAGATGAAATAATATACACTGATATCTACTTAATCTATTGCACTAGGTACTGAGAAAACTGTTACAGAAAAAATGAGAAAATAAAAACATCTTTGTCCACCAAAGAGCATAAGAATCAAATTCATTTTCAAAGACCTAAATTAAAAAGTATATATAGTTACTTATAGCTCAGAAATTAGAATATATTTCGAAAACAAGATTTTTATCTTTAATAGTAGCTACCACAACTTTACAATGATAAGTTATTTTGTGTCTCAAATAGTGGCGGAGAAATTATGAAAATTGGAAATTCTCGCTAATTTAAAGAACCTTCAAAGTCATTTTCATGTAAAATGAGAATTGCCATCTTGTTTATAGTAATAAACAGTGTCTAGATTTATAATTTAAGCAAAATCGTCATAGTGAATTCAGAGAAAATAGATTTTTTCTCTTTTAGCCATTCAGTAAACTTCCCTTAAATTTAGGGTTGGATATTCAATTCCAAAAATTCTTGGGGGGATTTTATGAAAAATCCAGATACCAAGTATTAGTCCAATTGGTAAAATAGTTTCAGCTCTAGCCCGAGAAACAGACAGACACACAGACACCATCGCAAAAACCAGTTTTTTTTTGTTTTTTTTTGTTTCAAGAGGTCATGAAACTTCAACAGTTATCAAAACCTTGAGTTTGATTTTTTTTTACGATCACAACACTTTCTCTCCAAGGAGTCGAGAGAAAGTAAAAGTGGTTTTCACAATGCCATCTGTCAGTCTGTTTTTACCTCGGCCTAGAGCCGAAACTATTTTTACAAATTGGGCTATAACTTGGTATCTGGGGTGTCAATAAGGTTCCTCCGAGGAGGTTTTAGAATAAGATATCCAACCCTAAATTTAAGGGTAGTTTACTAAAGAGCAAAAAGAAAAAAAAATCTTGAAGTTCGCCCTAACGATTTTGATTAAATTGTATATTTAGACACTTTTTATCATTATAAATAACCTGGAAATTTTTTTTTTCTCATGAAAATAAATCTGAGGGTACTTTACATGGGGATAATTTCCAATTTTCATCATTTCTCTGCAACTATTTTAGATATGAAATAACTTATCATTGTAAAGTTGTAGTGCTATTAGAGTAAAAATCTTTTATTTGAAATATAATTTTATAAAACCAATAATTTCTAAGCTGTAAGAAAATATATATATATTTTAATTTAGGTCTTTGAAAATTAATTTGATTCTTATGCTCTTTGGTGCACAAAGATGTTTCTCTTTTCTCATTTTTTATGTAACAGTGTTCCTAGTTCCTAATGCCATAGAGTAAGTAAGCAACAGTGTATATTATTTAATTTATGATCTTTGGTATAGTGTCTCTACAGCAATGAAGGCCTATATGCTATATACCATAGACCTATTATTTCGTTTCACAAATCTTACGAGTTTTTAGTAAATGTCTATTTTAAAATAAAGGCTGGAGAAAGTCTGTGCAGTTCCACCATGTACCATTTATTTCATGCTAAAATACACAAGTTTAATCTATATTATCATACAAGTAATATGTGCAGTCTATACAATAAAAATTATTGCCATGGATATGTTTTATAAGAGTACGTAATGCATCCCCTCTGAAAGAACAAATCTATCTCCCATCATGGCAGTCTCCCAGTGACCTTGATAGCTCTCTTACGTTATGTGTTCGTCCTGATGAAAGCGTTCCCTTTGATCAAGACTCACAGCTCCCAAATTATCAGGAAAATACCCAAATGTGGAGATTGATAATGAATTTTCAAAAACATTCTGTACAGCTGTCTTTCAATTTGTTTATCAATATATCCTGATGCATGACAGGGCGATGGTATCGAAAGAAAAGTATCTGTACTCGTTAAAAGTATAGGGAAAAAAGTATCGATACCATAATTGAATCGAAAGAAAAATATCGATAACAGTAAGTATCGGTATCGAAACGCACATAAACATTTCTGCTTCGTCTGCTTGGGGTACCCTTGAGTTAACTGATATCATTGAGCTCTACAAATCTTATTTTATTTAGTTTGTAATGACTGTACTCGCCCATTGATAAAGGAAGGGTTAGTAGACTGGTTTCAACTCACCCCGTCGCCCAGAAAGGCATCAAGCTCTATTTATAAACAAAGATGAAAGATGGCTATGAATAAGACAAGCTAAAAGAGATTGAATGAGAGTTGCTTCTTGATTGTCATGCAAAAAATGAGTGAGAATCGAGAAATAGTATCATTTGTTCTTCCTTCACAGCCCACCCTAGTAAACATTTAATCCCAGCATGAGTGAAGATAAAAAAAAATAGTTGTTTCTTTCGATACCGATCCGATACCGAAAGTATCGGAATAAAAGTATCGGGGAAAAAGTATTAAGTAAAAAAATACTAGTATCGAAAGGAAAATATCGATATTAGTAAGGTATCGTTAATTTTTTCACATCCCTATCTGTACCTCATGTATTTATGGCATGGTACGCAAAGTTGACACCAGAGGCTCACGCATTATTTTCTGTTTCCAAGAAATATATGCACAACTGATTTAAACAAAAGCTGAGCTATGTTTACAGTAGCCTGTATTTTCTTCTCAAATACATCATATTTCAAAAGTTCCTTATTTGGGGACCAACTGACTATTCTTTCTTTAAGTTTAGCATCTGTTTAAATTGAGAAAAATCTCTGCAACATAGGTGAATCCAATTCCTATTTAATCCTAGGCCTTAAACGAAATTCTTCATTAAACCAAGCTATATATATATAAAGGTGGATGAAAAACATTTTCTCGTTCAAACAGTGGAACATATTTACATTACTTCTTTCGAGGAACTAGGTATTTCTTTTTTCCTATTGTTTTAAAATGAAATGAATGTGTGGAATGCTAGGCCTCCATCATGGTTTGGAACCCACGTTAAACTGTAGGTCCTCCATTTCATCTCACAATCACCCTTCCATTACACATTAGCGTATGTGCTTATAGCACGAACGGGTAGTAAGACGCAGTGCTAATAATAAAATACAATAAAATGATTTGCCTGACATAGAAAAAAAACATATTTGTGAAACCTTACTGTTAAAGTCTGTAGGCTGTTACACTTAGACCACGTACATACAGAGAGCAACTGGTGACGGCAACTCAACGGCAACTGGAGTCGCTATTACAGATCACACAGAGCTAAATGTTTATGTTTATACTGGGTCAACTCGAAAGTAATAGCAACGCGACTGACGGGTGACGCGGCAACTAGAGTTGCTCCAGTAACGACATGTTGTAAACTCGTCACTCAGTTATATCAGTTGCCGACGGTATTTTGTTTTGATAGAGCTAATATTTTCCAATTATGGCGTCAGAACAACAATAAAGCATCAAGTTCGAGCAGTTTATTGAGAACTACCTAGTTGATATTGGTTCTCTCCAATTGGTTATTGTTTTCTCAATACTTGGTGTTACCAAATTCTAAAGGAAGTCAAAACTTATTTTATTCGCTCGAAAATAATTTATAAAATTGTCCGGGTAGTATTACAAATCTTTTACAGAATGCCACTGACTAAGATTCATTTTAATGTCTTTGTAAAGGTCTTCACAGCCTTGTCCTCACAGCGTATGCTACAACAGCGTCCTCCCTCTGATTATGATGACATACCGAAAACTAATCATAAACTGGCGTTGCTTCTTTGGTATGAACAGACTTGTAAACCAGTCACCCGGGGACTAGCAACTTTATATTAAGCAACTCCAGTTGCCGTTGCGTTTCCGTCACCAGTTGCTCTCTGTATGTACGTGGTCTTAACCTCACTACTCAACCTGAGTCCCAGGAAACGTCTTCTTGAAAATCCCTCATAATACAATTTTACAGGCTCAAATTATTCTAGATGATCAAGCATTCATTCAGGAATAAGAAGCCAGAAATGTTTTACCCAGTATAATAACACTTATAATGTAGTTTTTATTGGAATAATCCTATAAGCAACTAGAAAAGCTAGCACATCTACTTTCACATACTCATACGTCAATGTGATATGCATCCATAACTTTTGACAAAGATTGGCCATACCTATAAAATAGCACTAGTAAAATATTTAAATGATATCAATTTTGGCCGCAAAAAATGTGATAGTATTTTCTAGAGATTGGTCGAATACTATATTTTCTGAACCCGAATGTTAAATTTTCTTTTGAATCAAAAATTCAAATTCAAATCCTTGAAACTTTAAAAATTTACAATTTTAATTAATATTAAATTATTTAAAGTCTAATTAATAAATAGTGTTTTAAGGCTTGCCACCCTCCCCTGACAAGTGGTAATTTGTGTGTCATGTATATTACGACATAAACAACAAAGAGAATAATTTTTTTTAGTAAATTGATTGTTTTAATACATCTTTTCTTTTTTTTATATTGTTATTCTCCAAGCTACACAAGTCTATATAATTCCTTTTACCAATTACTTAAAATTGTTATTGGAAGTTAAGGTCTTCACAATTGTATTTGAAATACTTTTTTGAAATTTTTAAGAACCTTTAATCTCTCAAATATCATGGGATTCGAGGAATTCTCAGGTATTCAATGATTCTAGCGTCTCATCTTTGTTATTTTATAAAAGACTCTTTCCATGAAAATTAGATTATACAGTATCTCTACCCGTCTATTTACTTATTGCAAGTGTCAGTGGATTATACAGTACCTCTACACGTCTATTTACCTATTGTAAGTGTCAGTGAATTATACAATACCTCTACACGTCTATTTACCTATTGTAAGTGCAAGTGGATTATACAGTACCTCTACTCGTCTATTTACCTATTGCAAGTGCCAGTGGATTATACAGTACCTTTACACGTCTATTTACCTATTGTAAGTGCCAATGGATTATACAGTACATCTACACGTCTATTTACCTATTGTAAGTGTCAGTGGATTATACAGTACCTCTACACGTATATTTACCTATTGTAAGTGTCAGTGGATTATACAGTACCTCTACACGTATATTTACTTATTGTTAAATGCCAGTGGATTATACAGTACCTCTACACGTCTATTTGCCTATTGTAAGTGTCAGTGGATTATACAGTACCTCTACACGTATATTTACTTATTGTTAAGTGCCAGTGGGGTTAAACCCTTCACAACCGACTAGGACGAGCCCCTTGGCCTCTATAAATACCCAAGTCATATCACTCGAGTATGTCCCTCGTCACAATAGCTTGACAAACACTTGAGTCGTAATTAGGACGTCAGAGCTTTCCTTCCCTGGATCATCAGGGTTACTGCCCGAGTTACAGCTTGACTCAATAACAACGGCGACTGGGGTGAGGGTAGTTTAGCAGGAGGGGCGCCTACACTTGACCTCTCCACGCGCGGATTGATGGAAACTTTCCTTTGTTTAAACATTCCACTAACAAAACCTATCTTTCAATACAAATGTATTTATAATAATTAAATATATGTCTAAACATATATTTTTAGAATCTGAATCTTGAGCCCTAATACTAAATTATATTTCTAATCTCGAATCCAAAGTTGAATAGGCCTACTCACGTCTTTAAAAATGTACAATTATACAAAATATTAAATATCCAAAACTGAATTTTAAAAAGTGTTGTTTAGCTCTTGGTACCGCTAACGTGAAATGATGTTTTTTTTGTCATGTCTATTATGTTATAAACAACAAAGATAGCACTGTTTTTCACTTAATTAAAATCCGCTTCTTTGGCCGCGTGTGGTTTAACGCGCTACTCTCGCAATAGATTAGACTGCCGATGATGGGGAGGTCAAGGTTTGAATCTCCTTCTGATGTAGCAATCATAATATCCTGTCCCCCACCCACTCCCCCAAAACCACTCATCTCCAAATCATTTAATTAAAACCATTCCTCTAAAAGATTTCATATGTAATAATTTTTAATAGTCACGAAAGTCTTGGCCAACTTAGTGCTTTAATTATTATTTTATTTGTACCTTGTTGTGATTATTAGGTGCTATTATAATTACAAGCAAGTTTTAACAAATGAACTGTTAGCAGATTTATCTAAGAATCAAATAGCCAAAATTGTTATATTTGTCTTTAGTGAGGATTTACTCACATCTAGATATCATATTCTGGAAATTGAAAAATGACACCTGGACACGGGAATCTAACCCGGCAACTTTGGATTAGTACGCCAATTCTCTAACCACTGAGCTATCCAGGAATAGTCCCGTGCCCAGGGTCATTTTTCACTCATATTTTAAGGCAGAGTCTATGATGGACGTGCGGAAATCGTCGGTTACAAATGTGTGATTTTATTAAGATCACGAGCTATCAGATAACGCAGCCACCTTCGACTCGGTAGTTGGCTTATTGCTGCCATTTGTATAATTATTATAACTGTAAGGGATCGCAAATTTAGGAATCAAATAAATCACATATTTGTAGCCGACGATTTCCTCACGTCCATCATAGACTCTGCCTTAAAATATGAGTAAAGAATGACCCTGTGCACGGGACGATTCCTGGATAGTTCAGTGGTCAGAGCATTGGCTTACTAAGCCAAAGGTCCCGGCTTTGACTCCTGTAACTAGGTGTCGTTTTCAATTTTCAGAAGAAGAATATTTATCTAAGCTATAAGGATGATAAAGATTGTTACCACTTTTGTAGCAAACTGGGATGTAAACCTTGATTCAATCACAAAAGGAGACCTTGTGTGTCATGAGTATATCACCATAGACCATGTGACCACCCTCTCGGGTTTGTTATTGCTATTAGAACTTATATTATTACTATCACTAGCATCCTCAACAGCATTAATATTATTAGGGGTAGCTAGCACATGTGTTCTAATTGATGAATCAACATTATAATGATCTTGATCTTTAATGGCGGTCTAATACTTAAGATAAACATTATACAACAATAATACACTTTGTTATAGTTTAGGATGAAATACAGTAATATCTTCTTATACGGCCAAGGGGTATAAACATAGAAAGGAGGGAGCGAAACTCATCTTTAGAGTGTTTTCTCCATGCACAGCTAAAAAAAAAAAGAAAAAAGTTTCCTTAACTTCGAAATACCCAGTGTAAGAGATAGGGTAATAAGAAAGAAAAATATATATGATAAGGGGATACATTCGGAGAGAAGGGAATATAGAAAAACTTAGCATAGCAAGAACCAGGAATAAGAAAGGAATGGAGATAATTGGGAATAATAAAACACAGTAACATGAAAATGTAAGTATAAAAATGTAATCTATTTCAAAACCTAAACACAAGTCTCCAAAGCCTTCAAAGCATTTCTAAACCACGTTCGATTATTGTAATCGAAACAAAGAGCGCAATAAATAAATATTCTAAAAGTTTGAAAACATTTTATTTAGCATTATACGTCTTACTACCCATTCGGGCTATACGCTTATGTGGTGATTACGCTAATGGTCTAGGGATGAAGGGGGTTTAATTTAGGGAAAGTGTATCTGAATTTGCATGGAAAGAGAGAGAAAGTGGTAAATCTTTTAGGAAAAACCGCCCTCCTTACACCCAACCGAGATAGAACCACGATCTCCTGGTCATCGGCAGTCTAGTATATTGCGTAAGTAGCGTCATAGACCATGCATCCACTGAAGCGGGTCTGAAGGCAATTGTGTCTTAAAGCATATCAAAGCTGATAGTAGTTTATACTTACCATAATCAAGAAACTATATGTTAAATAAGTAAATATAATTTGGAGCACGCATTAAGGATAGTCATAATTTAGAAAATGTTCGAAGTGTCCGGGATCAAAACCTCGCTACCAAAGTGAAGGGGTTATTAAGCCACATGGAATCTGAACCTTTCAGAACTTGCTAGGCTATCTGCTTGGGGCAAACTTACTTTACGTTTGTTAACATCAAAATAAAGTTTAATTGAATAAAAATTGTATGTATATATATATGTATGTTCATGTTTGCTATTTCAGAAAATATTCTTATTTGGGTTTCAAGATAAAGTGGTGAAGTTGAGCTCATTTTATTGGGGCACACCTGCAAGAATGGAGTGAGTGTGAATAGATCACACTCAGATGAACTACGATGACTGTGAAAGGGTGTAAATTAAATAGTGTGACACAATCTATACACTCTTTCATAACAGTTTGGTGTAAAATGTTCAAAAACTGAATACCAGTAAATTACTCTTTATTTAATTTTATCTAAAAATAAATGATAAAACCTTATTTAGTAAGTAAAACACCTGCTTCGGTGGCCGCAGTATATAAAGCGTAGCTCTCGTGTTGGACTAGACAGCCGATGACAGGGAGATTGGGGTTCGAATCCCGGTCGGGTGTTTTTGAGGGTGGCTATTTAAAAATAGTTTCCCACTCTTCTTCCACGCAAATACGGATATACTTCGTACTAATTCAACCTTACTCATCCCTGGCTCATTAACGTAACTAGTACATATGCGTTTATCCTAAACAGGTAGTAAGACGTGGTGCTAAAAAAAACCAAGTAAAACACTCCTAAGCTACCCATTTTTAACTAAGTTGTTAAAGTAAATTTATCAAATTTTTGTGATGAAGTCAAAAGTAATAAATGGATCTTAAACGGATTCTTAAAAAAAAATACAGAGTGTTATTTATCATGTATCTATTTTGAACAAAATCTTAAAAAATTCCAAAAATTGGAACTATAACTAAAATTACAATTAGGTCATAAAGCATGCATGACCATCTAACATATAAATATCTAGATTAAATAAAACTCATTAAACCTTTCCTTCTACAGCCTATAGTACAAACAGACAATAAATATAGCGGGACAGACAATATCGAAGGATACACCTTTTAGATTACAGTGGCACATAAAACGTTTAGATCCATCATAATCTTGAATTGAAAGTCATGATAATTTCAATAATATCAATTATCTCTATGATCTAGTAAAATAAATGGTGTGGAACTCCACACTGACCTTCTCGATCCATTGTCTAAAAATAGAGATATTTACTCAAAACTCGTAATATATGTGAAACGAAATAATATACACTAGCAAACCCAAGCATAAATTGCACTATACTTACGTAAAACTTTTTTTACTTCCAGTTTTAAATTTCATGATTTTAATTTTAAAGAATTAAAAGTCCTCATTTGTATATTTGGACCAATTAAAAAGGTTGCTATTGGGTCCACAAGCATCAACACTTCGTATTAAAATGTTGACTTCCTGTTAAAATATTCGACATTTGGGGTGATAATCAAGCCTTGAACTGAGCTTTTAGGCAACTGTATTTTTTAATTTATTTGTTCATACTTGATTTTTAAAGCTACAAGGCATTTTCAGTGCATAAGGAAATTACTTGAATTATTATATATTTCAATTTACCTACATCTGAGCTAAATATCCAATTGAGCTTAAATATATTTATTTAGATTTGCGGATATTGTTCAAATCATGTATTACAGACTAAAAAATCTACAATATTCACCGCATTTATACCTTCAAAATTTAATAGAGCCCTAATTAAGGCATTGGCTGTAAAACATATGATAATTTGAATCATAAAACTGTAACAGTCACAGCAGCCACGAAAGTCACAACTAAAAACACTAAACCATAAAAAAAAACATTGGCTGACAATGCGGCCACTTCAAACATTGCCGGCTGAGTGAAATTTTGCTAATGGGCAGCTCATGTTCCCTTATGATTCGTTTTCATACCTCATTCGGCATACACTCACCGACCTTTGTCTCTGACTACTGATAATAGAGCTTCTAGATTACTTGATAAACTAAGATTTCTACAATCTACTAAACAAGAAATCTCCTTTCAATGTTTGATGATTTTTGAGGTTTGGGTTTATTGTAGAGTAGGGATCAACATTTAAATTTGTCTGTACAAGTCTGTGGTTAAGGACTTTCATAATGGAAAGTAATGGGGTGCAGAATAAATCTAGAATTTCCCAACTCCAGATCTCAAATCTCACAAAATTCCCAACTTTCAATATTTTAACCAACATACATACATACCGCACCAATGACTATCCTGACTTTGATCCTAAACGCAGGATTAACCGAACTAATAGTTATCCTGACTCTGGTTTGTAACCAACTATTCCCCTGAACTAATTTCCTGTACTGATTCTCAGTATACCTTTGAAAAAACTACCAGTGGAGCTTGTTTTACTTTTTATATTATTTAGCCACTGCACTCATCCGGCCATAAGTTCGTGTTAAACAACCTCGGTTATTGTAGTAATCATTGAAAAGCTGGCCAACCACCTAAGACAGCTGAGTTCAAATGATGGTCTGGTCAAAGTTTATATTTATAGCAGGAAAAGAGCAACTGGACTAAGTTGATTCGGAGATTAATATAAATGTCTTATTTCCCCACTGTCTTTAATGGTCTGTATAGCAAGTACTTTCAGAACTATCTGGGTAGTTACAGTACAATTTTCTTTTCTAGCAGATAATACATACAATACATACATTACATATATTACATAAATTACATAAATTACATAAATTACATACAATACATACAATACATACAATACATACAATACATACAATACATACAATACATACATTACATACAATACATACACTACATACACTACATACATTACATACATTACATACATTACATACATTACATACATACATACATACAATACATACATACAATACATACATACATACATACATACATACATACATACATACATACATACATACATACATACAATATATACATACATACATACATACATACATACATACATCGTTGCCTTACGGTTTATGCAAGAAACTGTACATATAACTCAAAAAACAGCTCTGTACTTAATCCATCCTCACTAACTTTCTCCCCAATTCCCTGTCCTTGCAAACTCCCTTCACTTCAAAAGCCCTACACCGAGTAATACAGGCTCTTCTATTCTTAAAACTCAAATGGTTATCTTTTTCACATATTCATCTACAGCATTCAACCACGTCTTACAAGGCCTACCCCTTCCTTTTGATTTATACACTTAACCTCGATATATTTGTTTCGCCACTCGATCCACACTCAGTCTCCCAATATGCCGAAACCAACGTAAGTCGCTTCTTTTACACTGACCTATTGTATTCCCTCTAAAACTTCGATACTTCAGCACCCATTCATTATCGACTCTGTTTATACGAGCTTTTCCTTTTGGTCATCCAAAGATAATATTGTACAGTTTCCTTTATTAATTAGTCTATAGTAGACTAGGTTACTAGCCTTGATCGTACCCACACCCATGTAATTATTTGCCACTTATGGTAAGGGCTGTACCTATCGATGTTGGCACATTTTAGAACCATAAGTACAACCGTTGCTCGGTCTTACAAACTAGGAGGTTAATCGGTGCACTGACACACCAGGAAAAAGTAGATAGAAAAGATACTATGTATGTTAACTTTCATCAATTCATACGTCAATTAATGTGAGCTGTAGCCGTTTTTTAATAGATACTATCATTATTTGTAAAATAATACTAATAATATATTTATACGGAAATATTCTATCATTGCTGACCGCAAATAAATATAGTTGTATTTTCTAAAAAGACATGCCCACAAACATCCTACTGTAGTGTATTTGAACGGGCTATTTTCCAACAAGTTCCAAGCGCGAGTAAAAAGTACCGCCCTGGCTCTATTTTGTTTTTGTCTGTGTTAAGACACAAGTTTACACTGCATTATGTAATTGTTCTGGAGTAATGGGCGAACAATGCTCGGAGCCTGTAAATAGAAATTGTCAGGCTACAAAAGCAGACCATATTTCCCCACAGCGGGCTACCTACAACCTATTGTTAGCAAATATTTAGAACCCTATATATCTCCAGGCACTCTTCTCCTCCTCCGGGCTGGCTTGGGATGGCCAAATGGAATCAAAATTTATTACGAGAACATTCTCCTCGGAGAGAAAAAAAGAAGAGGGCTAGAATATAATGTTCTACACTCGGGAGAAAAGAACATGATAAATGTTTCTTTAAATTTGCGACATTTGTTCTGTGTTTTAGTAAATAATATTTGTAAAAAAGAAGGAACATTTTCTTTGTGCCATGTTCAGGATATCCATATATTTATTATAATTAGGTAGGGATCAGAAAAGTAGAATTTAGAGGAAGAGAACCCGCATTTATTTGGAGTACGAGTGGAAAAAATTCATATTTTAAATGCAACCGTATACACGGTCCGCAGTTAGTAATTATAATTTATTGAAGACCGATTCTTGAAAAGTGTTTTTTTTTAAATAGTCTCTATGATTTAGTTCAAAATGGGAATCTGGAAATTGTTTTTAGTGATAAATAGCAATAAATATTTTTAATTTTACAAATATACATAATTTGATGGTAGTTTACAAATAAACAATCTTTGAAAAAATTTTTTGTTTGAATTTTGTATATGAAGTGATTTTTTATAGTGATTATATGATTTTTTTGTGAGGAAAATTTATTTAAAGTTAGTTTAATGAAAAAGTAGATTTTAAATTTGGTTTCATTCTATAATATACTATGGTGTACCTAGGTAGTCTTGGGGTAAAGTGCTCGCTTTAGGACCTGATGTTGGTAGGTTCAAACCCAGCCGAGATCGAAGGATTATTATTGAGAGATAAAAATCCGTAGCACAAATTCCTTCGGAGGGGAAGTGAAGCCGTTGGTCCCATGTTGAGTGTGGCATGTAAAAGAACCCTGTAAGATATGTGAAAATACTTTTGCCGGGAAAATTTGTAGGGCCTTTCGTTTTCACTTATAGAAATTACATTTTTCTGATATAATCAGTCTATTCAGAAAGTACGCGTTAAATACTTCAAGTAAATAGAAATAAATATAATATGATACATTATAAAATAAATGTTACAGTACACCACACAGACTGCTTTACCTTAAAATAGACATTAACTAAAAACTCGTAATATTTGTGAAACGAAATAATAGGTATCTACATTGTTGTAGAAACACTAGACAAATATCATAAATGAAATAATCTACACTATTAATTACTTACTCATTGGCATTAGAAAGTAGTGATAGTGTTACAGAAAATATGAGCAAAGATAAATATATCTGTCTACCAAAGAGCATAAGAATCAAATTCATTTTCAAAGACCTAAATTAAAATTATATATATATTTGATTATTTATAATAATTTATTTGTTTTATAAAAATATATTTCAAATAAAAGATTTGTATCTTTAATAGTACTTCAATTTTACATTGATAAGTTATTTCCTATCTCAAATAGCTATGGAGAAGCTATTAAAATTGGAAAATTTCCCTCATTTAAGGTACCCTCAAAGTCATTTTCATGAGAAAATGGGAATTTACATTTTGTGTATAATGATAAGAGTCTAGATATAAAATTTTATAAAAATCGTTAGAGTTAATTTAGAGAAAATCATTTTTTTTTCTTTTTGCCCTTCAGTAAACTACCATTAATTTTATGGTTAAATATCTAATTCTAAAAATCCCTCTGGGGGAGGGGAGGACCTTACTAAAACCCTAAATATCAAGTTTTAGCCTAATCGGTAAAATAGTTTCGGCTCTAGCCCAAGGTACAGACAGACGGCATTGCAAAAACAACTTTTTTGGTTATAGTGGGTTATGAATTTCTTGCACCATTTAATTTTCTTCCACACCAATAAGTTGTTTTTTATAATAAACTTTTTATTATTAACTTTATGATTAGCTTGGGTGGTCTTTCTACATGTTTACAAATATTTCAATTATCCACTACACCGAAAAATTGTTTTATTATATTAGTTATGGAAATGCTGGCCTCCCCCCACCCCTAATTTCCTAATGTTGAAAGTCAGTAGAGTGGTATGGAAATGATTTAGCAACAAACAGTGAGATAACATTTAATTTCTGTTATATTCGATTTTTAAAATGCCATTTAAAAATAACCCTGCAATTTTTAAGAAAGCAAAGTATGAATATTATATGTATGATTGTATGTGTGTGTAAGAATTATTAATATAAGAAATAGTATAGATGGGAACGCTATCTAAACATTGCTAGTGTCACAGTTCAAAGCGCATTGGGGTGTGGCTTAAGATAATTTTCATTATTAAATGTGTTTATAATTTATTTCCATCACTGGGGTAAAGTGGAGTGATTCCAGAGTAATCAAAGCCTGTTATATGCTCTCCACTATTCATTCCCCATTTGATAATACAGACAAAGGTCCTGCTCTATATACCTAACATGGGAAATATATGTACGTTGATACCTGATCAATAAGTGCTCTACTGATTGATGGGAACACTTCACAGGTACAGCTTAAATTAACTCGGCTTACCCTGGCAACACTTCACAACTCGCTGATGCTCTCTCTCCTACATACTGCTGTTGATACCGTACCTCTCGATTCTACCCTGTTCATCCCTTCCATAATATACTAAATGTGGAGCCCAGACGAGTAATAAGATGTGATGTAACAAAAAAATGTACTTCAATTCAATTATTAAGTATAGTGTAATAAATTATCATAAAGTTAGATATAACTAATACAGTTTAATTTAATTTATTAAATTTTCCTTTGCACATTTTAATACCAACTTTATAAGACTATTTTTACTTAATATTTTTAGATGTATATGTTTACTTTTTATATATATATAAAAAGTCAAGATGACTGCAGATTATGGATGGATGTTTGGTAGAAAATAATATCATAAATTTAAAAAGAAATAACAACTCCAGCTTCATACATTTTATTGGTTTTAGGACCAGCGCTATTAAATCTCTTCACAGCCCCCAGATACGTCGCAAAAAGAGCTAGTAAAATGTGGCTTACGTGAAACACCCACGGATATATATTTTTCATTCATCTTAACCCTAAAATGTTACTTCCCAGTAGCTTGCAATGCACTTTCTGGTATGTAAGGGTGAATGTGGGGGGAAAAGAGAGCTGTGTTTGGTACACACGGAGTAAAAGATAATGTAATTAATTTATCACGGAATTTTAATAAAAATATAATGTCCCCAATTCTGAAAATTAATGGTTTCAGCAAGTCGCCTGTCTTAACGACTGTCTGCTCACATCTTTTGAGCAAAAATTATTTGGCCATATTTTTCCGCCGTTTTGTTAAATATTGCATTATTAGTCAGCTCATGAATATTAATGCAGAAATTAGAACGTTAATACTGATTCAACGAAGAAACAAATCTATTATTAAATAATAAGAAAGTTCATAGCTGATTAAATTAAATATTTATAATTTAAAACAGCTATAGCAAAATATTATGGTTCATGAGTTATAGGCTTACTTCCTTTAGAAAATAGACAGTATGACACAATCACACATACTTTTTCATATATTCTACTGTATTATAATGTGTGGAAAAAATTAAATTATCAATAGACCACACTCTATTAATTTTTCCTCAGAGAAACACACTATTTTTATAATCACATGAAATTCTCTTAAGATATACATTTTTAGCGAGATTTCTTTATTTTTAAATATGAAGATTTCAAAAATAATTCATCAGTAAATTACCTTAAAATGATATTTCCAAACAAAATAATATACAAATTGATTTACTCATATAAACAACTACCCATATGTCCATTATAAACAAAGCTATATACAGGCCTATAGTAATTCTCTAAAGTTTACAAATTTTCAAAATAAGTCATCAATAAAGTCTCCTTAATAAAAGGGCTGGAAACAAAATCAAAATAGTTCACCTAGGTATGATTATAGTAACATTATCCATCAAATCATTTCATTTCAGCTATAGCCCCAGGACACACATAATTGTAAAACCCGCATTTTTGGGTTCGGGGGCACATAAAACGTAAACATTCATCATAATCTCGGGTTCAAAAACGTTCACGATTGAACATTTTCTCTTTATTAGAAAGTAAAAAAAATCGAATCCATACTTTAGTTCTTGGAACACCTAATGTTTATACTAGATAAAAGAAATTAATGATTCTTCTCATATTTGCTAGCTATAAAATGTCTCGGTTATTTTGATTGTCTAAGGATATGTAAGTATAAACATAAAAATAAAGGAAATATTGCCTAAATCAACAGACAAACAAATGAAATTGGTTTTAGTCTAGGAGTTAGGTTTAGTTGTGTGTGTACTTCTATGTGCTCGAGTTTTCTCTTTTGGAACATTGCTGGGTACATTAGAGCACAAATTGTGGCACAAATTCAGCACCAAATATTGGCATATGTTTCAGAATTTGTGTCGTTATGGGTGCTGCTACGTGAAGTTGGTTTTTACCTAATCATTTGAGAAAGTAGATTATTATTATTATTATTATTATTATTATTATTATTATTATTATTATTATTATTATTATTATTATTATTATTATTATTGGCACCGCGTCTTACTACCCGTTCGGGTTATACGCACTTACGCTAATGTGTAATGGTAGGGTGATTGTGAGATGAAATGGAGGACCTACAGTTTAACGTGGGATCCGAACCACGGTGGAGGCCTGGTATTCCTCACATTCACAAGTTGTGACTAATACACGTCTTGTCAGAGGTGAAGGAAGGGTTTGCCAATAAGATAAATCTGTGCCGGAACCGAGAATTGAACCCCGGACCCTGGACCCCCAGCACAGAAGTCTGAAGTCCGACATCTTACCCCGAGACCTATTATTTTTATAGTAAGTTACTTAACTGGCTTTTATTTAGTACCGCATCTTATTATATATTCAGATCATACCCATACTAAGCTTGCTATTATGATAAATTAAATTATTAACTTCTTACTATTATGAGGGAATAAATAATTATTTACCTATTAATCTGCTACTATTATTATAATTATATATTACATTAAACTAATGTATTTTTCACCATGTCTTAGTGCCTGTTCGGGTCCTACACACACAATAAAGACGCTAATTGAATTAAGGAGAGAGATATAATTTTAGAAGAAATGTACCCACATTTGCGTGGAGGGAATTATTTAGGGAAAAAACACCCTAAGTACACCTTACCGAGATTTAAGCCTTGATCTCCCCGTCATTGGCAATATAATCTACTGCGAGAGTAACGCTTTAGACCATGTGGCCACCAAAACGGGTCACCAATTTTGACTGTGTGAGTTTATTAATATAGAGCAAGATCTTTGGCGCAGTTGATAGAATGAAGACCAGAAGACAACTCTCCCGGATGATGGAGTGGTTGGATGGAGGGTATTGAGGCTGTAGGGAGGAGGGTGGAGGGAACAAATGGTCGGTCCGGAGAGAGCGTCTTGTCGACTGTCACACCCTGTCAAACGTTGAACGTGCCTGCCTGAACTTACAACACAAACACTACGTGGCTGGAATCAACTCCTATGGCGGGTAACATTGTTCTCAGCTCGGCAATGCTCGGTTTCCTTCGCAACACGTGTGTATACTCATTTACAGGACAGCTAGAGAACCTACTAGATCTATTTTCATGTATTCATGTGTCAAGTCATATTACCTTCAGCTGTCACCTTACATAGATAGTATCAATACCAATAATCAAACACTAATTAAATACTAAAATGGTATCAATTTCTGCCTCAAAAAGCTTGTATTTTTGATTAATGGCTATTCTTTATGAAAATATGACTGTAACTATATTTAGTTTACAGGTTGTAATGGATTACCCGAACCGGTAGACCTGCAAAACAAATGTCAAGCTCATCTAGTCTGGTTTGTCGGTGAATGGTAGGTCAGGGTTCAAAGTTGAGCTAGGTGTACATATTGTCAAGTCATTACTGTGAAAGGGGAAATTTCAAACTTCACACAATATACATTTTTCGGCTACGCCTGAAATCGATCCCGGGATTATTAATTTAAATACAAACACACTACCGACTAAGATAATGAATCATGAAAAGTTATGTTAATAATGTATGTTGTAGAACAACTACTACTGTTCACGTGGTCTAAGGCGTGAGGCTTGCAATGGGTCAGAACACCCTCTACAGATGTTCAAGAACATTTGAGAATACCTCTTGAAGAAAAGTATATTCTATGTTTCTAGTGGAGAAAAAACATTTGATTTCTTTTTCCAAATAAAGTTTTGCTGTAAAAACTTCAAAATCAACTACTTTTTTTCATGTTCTCTACACTTCCACCATAAGACGGGTTGAAATCAATTTTAATAAATAAAATGAAATTTTTTTGTCTGTCATAAGCACTGCACGAAATCTACCAGACGCAGAGGTCTGACATTTTAAAATGAGTAGTTTCATTGAATGAACGTGCTCACCTCGAAACTAACATTTTCACATTTTATTTTATTATATTCTATTAACTAGATATTGGGTTGGAAGTAAAGCAATCTAAAAAGTTTCACCTTTTCAAGGGTGGGTACTTCAGCTAGTATTTTAGTTAATATATAAAAGTCGGATGGTTGACTAAATAGATAGTGCACTTGACTTGGAACCAGGTGCCAGTGATGACCATATAAAGTTTGTATTTAACAATTACCTAGGAGGACAGAGTTAGATTCCAACAAGAAGCATTAAATATGTTTCTGGAAAAATTATTATTATTCCTTTCCTATCTGAGTGCTAATGTAATTTTTTAAACTACCCTTCTTAACCGTATTCCCTTATATTAGGTAGTGTAAGCTTCTCAGAGATACTACTGGAACTATGGTCTACTATAATTTTTTTTTAATATTATAAAAGCCCAGGATATACATGTATTTAGAAAGTGTTTCTTATAAATGAATAGCTATTTATCTAAGATTATTTGTTTGGTAACAATAAACAATAAATAACAAGATTATTATTTTACCTCAGGTGCCAAGTACAAGCTAATAATGATTACTAACTATCTGTAGTCACGTGGTATATGACGTCAACCTCGTCTGATATGGTTTGTCTGTCTGGGACTTGAATCTTGTCCGGGTGTACTGGGATGGGTTTTCCTCAATATTTGTCCACTCTCCCTCCACGCAAGCTTAGGTATATTTCCTTTAAATAAATTCTACCTTCCTCAATCCTCTTACATTAGTGTAAATATTTGGATAAAAACTAGACAGGTATAAAGATGTGGTGCACAAACTAAAATGTATTAGCTCCTAGCCTCACCCACATAAATAGTTAAATCCTATTCACACATAACTAACTTTCTTTCGTTTCACCCATATTCGTAATTAAATCCTAATCACACTTGACTAAGTTGTTTTTAGCCCAACGCTCCCCAAAATACTCCGACCTAGCAGGGATTCAAACCAAACAATATATATCACGGGTAGTCAATCAATGTTGTAAGCCAGAGCGTCTATAACGATCACGCCCACAATATGAGACCCTGATGACGTTATGTGGATCATACCTCTCTATCAAGATTATTTATAAATCTCGTTTTTTTATCATTTTTTTTATTTTATGCGGGAAGCAAACTTTACGGGTATAAGGGGAAAGTCGTTTATTCTCGTTTCTAAACTTTATGGCCTATTACAGGGAAAACTAGGAAATGAATTTTTATTCATCTGTACTCCTTGGTCTTTTCATATCGTATATCACATTAGATTATATATGCGTTGTAAAACATTCCACTTATCTGTATAGTTTTTCTCTTTCTTCTTTGATACCACATCCCGTAACCATTTTTTCATTTGGCTTTATTTTACTTTTGCGTTTTTTCTTTCTTTAAAAAAGTATCCCCCCCATCCTTCCTCAGACTTCTTCTTTCCTTTCTATTTACGAAGCACCTGAGAACAATAAAAACTATTATCCACTTCTGAAAGTGATTACCTTAATGGAAAAGTTAGTCAAAAGTTTCAAGTCTGTTATTTGAAAGCTTGCCACGATCTATACATTTCAATTAAAGTAGTTCATTAACCACTTCATCCCTACCTCTGGGTTTGATTCCTGGCTTATAGATATGGACACATATAGAATATATCACTTGGACAGTTTGTCCTAACCTTAGTTGGGAGGTGTGGGTTCAAAACCGACAAGATTATTTGGAAGTTAGACGAAGCTTAGAAAAGGGAAATCATCTAAAGTCACGGATATAGCTGTATCTAGATATTATATTAAGTAAATTGTAAAACTATACTTAGACACGGGAATTGAATCCGGGACCTTTGGCTTAGCATGCCAACGCTCTTACTGAGCTATCCAGGGATCCTTCCGTTTCCATTTCCTAAGCTTCGACTTACTTCCATCTATTTTACATTCAATGTGTAACTATTATTATTATTATTATTATTATTATTATTATTATTATTATTATTATTATTATTATTATTATTAATAAATTATTATTATTATTAATAATAATAATAATTTATTATTATTATCATTATTATTATTATTATTATTATTAATAATTTAATAATAATAATAATAATAATAATAATGCCATGTCTGGGCTACATCATTATGTATCCTTTTCGTGGAGGTTCCTTACATGTTCCAATGTGATGAGGTAAAGATAATAGTGAATATGACAGGGTGGAGCCAATGAAGATCTTAACTTAAGTTTATTGACCAAACCCTGGTGGACATGGGAATTATTCCCCTTCCGAGCATAAAGTCCCCGGTACCAACCGGGAATTGAACCCAAGACATCTAGGTCAGCAGCCAGGGGCTATGATCACCAAACCAAATCCTCTTGGTTGCCATTGCACTAAATTCAGCTTAAAAAATTGTCGTTGCACTGAAGGCAGCATAAAAAATTGTCGTTGCACTGAAGGCAGCATAAAAAATTGTCATTGCACTAAAGGCAACATACAAAATTGTCATTGCACCAAAAGACAGCATAAAAAATTGTCATTGAACTAAAGGGATCATAAAAAATTGTCAATTCACTAAAGGCATAATAAAAAAGTAATTGCACTAATTGGCAGCATAAATAATTGTCATTACACTAAAGGGATCATAAAAAATTGTGACTACACTAAAGGCATAAAAAACTATCACTGCATCAAAGGCAGAATAAAAAAATTAATTGCACTAAAGGGAGCATAAAAATTGTCATTACACTAAAGTAAGCATAAAAAATTGTCATTGCACTAAAAGAGGCATAAAAATTGTCATTGTACTAAAGGCATAAAACAAGTTCATTGCACTAAAAGGAGCATAAAAAAATTGTCATTAAAAATCAGTATAAAAAGTGATCATTGCACTAAAATGCAGCATAAAAAATTGTAATTGCGCTAAAAGGAGCATAAAAAATTGTCATTGCACTAAAGGCAGCATAAAATAATTTACATTTCACTAAAGACAGCATAAAAAATTAATTACATTAAATGAAGCATAAAAATTATCATTGTACTAAAAGCAGTATAAAAGATTGTCATTGCACTAAAAGTCAGCATAAAAACTGTCATTACACTAAAGGAAGCATAAAGCCATCCCAAGTCGCTGTTGGCTGCGGTATCAATGATTGACTGTACCCGCCTCAGTGGCGTAGTTAGCTAACGCGCTAATCGTGTTGAGCTTTACTTCCGATGATGGGGAGATCGAGGTTCGAATCTCGGTCGGGTGAAATGGAGGTGGTTTATCCTAAATTGTTGTCCACTCTCCCTCCACGCAAATGTGGGTTCTCTTCCTATAAATTCAACCTTCCCAATTTCTAATACATTAGAGTAATTAGTACTTAAGCGTATAACCCGAACGGGTAGTAAAACGCGGTACTAAATAAATAAAATATTAAAAAATTATTGACTATACGTAATGGTTTAAGGTATTGGGCTAAAATTGCATTTGGTCATTGTTTACAGGAAGGTACGAATCTCGGCCGAAAGCACTGCGAATGGTGTTCCACATGTGATTTATCACTTATTCGTATTCTCGCTTCGTGCTAATGTGAGTACATTTACTCTAAACATCTTAAATCAAAACATTAATAGATATTATGTTAAATGTAACAATAAATATTTAATGGGTAATATGAATAAAAATGAGTGTATAGTATAAACTTAACTTTTTTGAGTAAATACTTAAGTTTGTATGAATAAAACTATCAAGTATCTACTCAATTTTTGAGAATATACTCACATCATGGAATCTTACTAGAATATACTCAACTGCTAGCTCTCAGAGAGTAGATACTCATGTTTGGTAAGAATAAAGGAGAGTATGTTCTCAATTTGATGAGTTTATGCTTATTTTCTTTTGAGTGTGATTAGTAGCAGTCTCAGCTGTGAGTATTTGCTGACCTGAGCAAAGTTTAAGGTTAAGCCTCAAAATAAATGGCTGAATATATTAATAATATAGTGCCCCGTGGAAAAATATACAAAGAAAGACATGAACATGTATATTCCAAGAACTTAAAAAATCTTGTCGTTTCACAAAAGTGAATGTGGATTGATTAAACATATATTTTTGTGTGCCAGAGAAATTGGAAACAAGAGGAGGTGCCATTAAGAACATAATTAAATTGAAGGCATTTTTAAGGTTGATAGGTGACTCTGGGTTTCAAGTTGGCATTGGAGAAGACCTAGGTATACATCAAACAACTGTTTCCAAAAACATTGTTGAGGTGATGGATGTCAAATATATAACGTTTTTACTCAAAATTTTTGACTTGTTTGTTTTTCATTTAGATCTCCTAAAATAAATCTTTCTTGCAAATGATTAACATTAGTTTTTAGCTTACTTACACCATTCTATATGTTAGTCCTACATTCATGTCTTATCATTTGTTACTCATAGTAAAATAAATGTCTTTTTTTTTTCAAGTTAAAAATTGTATTCATAAAATTTGAAGATGTTTGGGCTATACACTTTCTAACTTAATTTTTAAATCAATATTTTAACCTTGATTTTTTAAATTATTATTAATTGGATTAAAAAACTCATCACCCATCATTTTATAAGTTCTCTATAAAAATAAGTTTATTAATGGAATAAAATGTAGTGGAATGATATAATTCAATAAAAGAGGTTTGTAAAATTCGTATATCTAAACAAAAAAACACGTGGTTTTGAACTTTTGGTTTTGCCAAGCATTAATTGTTTTTAATTTATACATACGAAAAATTTGTATTTTTTATAATCATAAAACTTGACTGCAAGCATTTTTATACATAGAATTTGAACGTAGTTATTATAAATTATTCATAATATTACAGGTTTTGCATATCATAATTGAAACTAATATATATATACATATATATACATACATATATATATATATATATATATCAAATACGTAGTACGATACAATGATACAAATTCTCTCATTTAGTGTATTGAAGCTTGGAAGAAAATTTTCAAAATAGGTTTTCAGTGAACTAACCTTAAGTAAGTTTCTTCTTAAAAACAAATACATAGTCGTATTAATCATAATAAACACTCTTTATATAGAAATTTTAAAACAATTTTGCTCAAATCAGTTTAAAAAAATTTCAAATTTTCAAAAATAAGTCTTTTGTTTACCGCCTTAAAATTATGGTTAGTTTGTAAAAATAAAAAGTTTTCTTATTTATCTTGAAAATTCATGATCAGATACCGAATTTGAATTAAATCTTCATGGTCAATTTTTTTAAATCAATTTTTCTATGATTTGTCACAAGTATACTACCCTTAAATTAATTTACTCTGGAAAAATAAACAGACATTATCATTGATCATGTTAAATATTCCCTCAAAACCAATTTTTAACAAAATCATTAAAGCTATTTAAAAAAATCCAAAAACCAGTCATTACAAACTATAATAAAATTAACTTTAAGAATGTATATATATATATATTCAAATAAAAAACAGATATCAACAGATACCCAATGAACTTTCCCCTAAAAATAAGTAAAAATCTTTATTTTTCATGTCAAAGACTCACCAGATAGATATTTTAAACAAAGTCGTTATAGCTATTTCAAAATATTTTAAATTTCCAGAAACCCTTCATCAGTAAATATTAAACAGCCCTTTAGTGATTTTTTATTTTAAAAAACTACACGGCGTTATTTTATATGCCAAACACTCCCTGGAAATCCATTTTAAACAAAGGCTTTAACACCACTTTCAAAAAATTTTAATCCAAAAAAAACCATTCATCAGTAATATACCCTAAATTTGAAGGCTAAGGTCAAACTCAAAAACGTTACTTGAGGTATTGCCTTATATCATCTGGAAATTGATACAAAGATATTTTATAATTTGTTTAGAGTGTTTTCTAAATTGCTAACTATATATCAAGTTTGAACAAAACCAATTAAACCATTCTAGATCTGTGAGCAGGTACAGACAGAGAGCCAGGCATAGGGACAAACAGAACTGTAAAATAATTTTTTTTATTTAAACATACATAAACGTAAACATCTTTCGTAATTTCAAAGACGAAAATCCTTACATTTATAATGATTTATCTTACTGTGAGAGAAAAAAAAGTACAACAAAATCGGAAAAATGTTCTCATATTGTGTATTATAGCTTAAAAGGAATTTTTCAAATATAGGTTTTCAGTGAACCTCCCTTAAGTAGGTATTCCTCATAAAAAAAATATTCTGGTTGAATAAAACAAATACCGGCACACTTTATATATAAAGTTTAAGCTAATTTGTTAAACTATTTTTAACAAATCTCAAATTTTCAAAAAATCTGTTAATTTTAAACTACCCTAAAATCAATAAGTATATAGTGTTATTTTATCCATTTTTAAACAAATCCTTAATAATTTTAGAAAAATTTCCAATTTTCTATTGAGTAAACTACCCTTAATTTTGAAACTAAAATTAAAATCACAATTTCACCTCAAGGCATGACAATAATATAGCATATACAAATTATGTTTGAACGGAGTCTCTAAGAACATGCAGTAATAAAGACGGATGGACACACATATAATTATTAAAACTACTTAGTGTTCAGGGGCACCTTAAACTTCAAGATGTGTCAGTCATGATTAAACTTATTTATCTTTATGAGACAGTTAATATCACAATACAACCTAAAAATGTCTAGAGATATCCCAATAAAATGGCTATCAACAAATCACTAAACAATTTTTTTTTCATTTATTCTATTAATGTCCTTATGAAACAAAGTATATATTATAATAGTGTTAGTATTAAATGTTCGGGGTTTTTAATATTGAAATAGGGTGTGTATTATTATTATTATTATTATTATTATTATTATTATTATTATTATTATTATTATTATCATCATTATTATTAGTTCAAAAAAGTAACTCGTTTGTCTTAGATTTACCTCTTCTTAGGTCAGCAACCCGAAGGTTGATTTGATGTGATTTCTATTCATTCGGTGCTGAGCATGCACCCAGCCCGTCAGCTGGTTAATGATGCCTGCACCAACTGGTAGAAATCACGTATGTTAGAGGAGTTCAAAGTTCAGAAAGTGTGGTGGTTCCCCATTGCGTTCCACACGAGCATTTCTATGAGCGATAGCAAAAGGGCCTACCAATTTTGCCGGTAAAAGTTACCATCCCATAGCTTCCAGGGCTCTTTTACATGTCACAAACGCCTTACGCCTTACGGCCTTACTTCCTATCCAAAGGAATTTATTCTTCGAGTTTTTATCGTTCAAAAAAAATCCATTAACCCCGACTAGATTTAAACCCATGAACTTAGGGTCTTGAGCCAAGCACTTTACCCCAAGACCA
>CABFWO010004702.1:27127-59804 GCA_902155825.1 Timema genevievae
ATATATATATATATATATATATATATATATATATATAAGCTAACAAACACGTCATCAAGATTGTAGATAGTAAGTTAACCGCTTAGTGAAAAGGAATGAAACAATTGCAATGAAGATACGTTTTTGGCTCTGATTGAAAATTTAACCCAGAACCTTAAATTAATAGGATTGTGTAACTACTAATTCTACAAATAAATCACTGTAACGTTATAGTTTATAGTTCTAGTAGTATTAGTGGCAGTAGTATGTAACTTGCACGTTCTGTAATAACTAACTAAGACAAACACAGCACCCAGTCTTGCGGCAGTTATTTATCACAGTGAAATAGGAGCTCCCAATTTTACTATAATACATTTTTCGGCTGGGTCAGTAATCGAACTCAGAATGTTTAGATTAGTAGTTAACGTATAAGCTACTGATATGTTAAGGTGTCGAACAATCAGAGTAATATCATGTAATATTAGAACATATAAAATTGGCATCCTGACACGAAGATTAAACCATGGAACCATTGGCTAAGCACAGCAATACTCTATTACTGAGCTATCCTGGATTCGTGTCATGTTTAAGACCATTCTTCACTCATAGTTTAAGGCAGAGTCTATAATGGACGTGTGGAAATCAACAGCTACTAGCTCTCTTTGACGCCATAGCCACCGGTGACTCGGGGTTTGGTTTTTTGCTGCTACTAGTGCATTTTTTTCTATCTTGTAAGAGTCGCTATTCATGTACAGTACAATTAATTATACTGTACATGCGTTAGCTTTCTTCCAAAGACACATATAAGTCTATTATTTTAGTACTGGTGAATTTAACGGCCTTTTTTTCTTATATCCGTGTATTTAATTAAACCATATAACCTATATTATAATTTTAGCTTTTAGCATGAAATAAATTAATAGTCATATTAGATTTGTAAACAAATTACGACAAAATTATCAGAAACGTTGACAAACAAAGAGATGTGTTAATTGTGTCTCCAAGTTTAATATTTCGAAATGTTTCTTGGGATTTCATGTACATTTATACAAATACGATTATATTTTTTTATAGCAAATGGTATTTTTATCTTCTAAAGTTCTAGACAACACTTCAATATTTATTTCAGTGGTTTGCGTAAGGAAGTGTATTGACTATTTGCGATTGATATTTGCTCTCTTAAGAAAATAATTGTAGAGGATGAATTTTAAATTTATTTACCAGTATGCGATTAAGAGAAGGTAGGAAATCCCTAATTATAAAAAAGTAGTATACTTTATTACTTGTTTAAGGATTGAATATCAGACTTTTGAGAAGACGCTAATAACACTAACCCACAGACTAAATCCTCCCATAATTGCCAATTTGATCTTACACATTTTATGTATAATGTAGAGTTTTATTAATGGAATATATATTTGCATACAAACATTTCACAGATAATTTCACGGCTAGCTCATTATCATCCAAACACTTTCAACATATCAACAAAGTTATTGCACTTTATAACTTTGAATGGCTCAAAATCGAAAAATAAGTGAGATCAAGTTGTAAGATCAACTTATCGAAACATTGTTCACAAACATTAATTTTTCAGGAATTATTTACATGTTTTGGGATTATCTAATGCAATAAAATATTATAACCTAATTAGTGTAAATATTTTATGCTATTTTTTGTTGGGAAAATGTTTATTTATATATATATATATATATATATATATAATGTAGAATTAAAAAATTCCCGCCATAGCATACTGATGAAAAATAGTGAAAATACATGTAAAACAAATTATGTGTGTTTTAGTTCTTGCTTTCTTCTTTGTTTCAAACAAAGTGAAAAAATGAACGACAGTAAGTTTCTTCTTTGTTTTATTTTGATTTGGTGAATTAAATATATTTATAAATAATATAAATTTTATAATATGTTGATTCAGTTTTAATTATAATTTGTTACTATAAAATACACTAAAAAGCTGAAATCGTAAGTAACATTAACATCAGGGAGATCTTGCGAGGAGTGTACAGAACAACAGCACGATCTTGCTGCACACTGTACCTTAAGAGGTCTAGTAACTTGTTCTAAATCGCGAATCATTAGCACCACCTAGGGTCCTCGCTAGTTTCACTACAGTACGCCAAAATCATGGCTGGTCGATATACCAACCTCGCACAGAAGCCACTAAAACATCCATAACCCTCAAAACATATTCCGCACATAAATTCCACAGAAATAGTAAACAAAATAATCATGCTATATCAATAGGGTTAATCCCAAACTACTAACTTACCTTCACACACGCGAATATTATCACGACTGTCCACGCGATATGTTGAGGTTATACGAAGACACCCGAACAAGAAAAACTTTTTTTTTTAACTTTGGAAGAGAACGTTAAGAGTTAGTGATGAAGCTATATTTTAGAAATATATTTTTTTTCTCCCACAGAAGTGTTAAATGAAGCTGTGGGAGGAATGAAACAACTGTCGCCCTGAGAACGTAGGGCTACAGTGGCTAGTCGTGTGTGGGTCGGGTCGAGCCGAGGAGAGCCGAGTAGGGCCGAACCTGCAATCGATGCTGGAGTGAGTGGACGGAGGCACCACGGCGCACATTGAATGGCTGCCATTGGCGGTGGATGGTTGGCGGGTGGAGGGGAAGGGGGAAGCTAGAGTACTACGCTCACCGGCTACCATAGTAACGGAGACAGAGAAAACGAGTGAAGGGAGGTGAAGCGCATGGTGAAGAATGGGCCCATAGACACCGATATAGAAACTAAAGGTAAAAGCAGAGCTAACAAAAAAAAAATCAGAAGAGAGAGACGAGGGGCATGAACATTTACAAAATGTAAAGAGAAAAGGTAGATACAGGAGTAGTAAGGTAAAAAAATTACAAAAGAAACAAAAATAATGTTCTGAAATAGCACGAGAATAAAAATCGACAAGGGAAAAATAAAAGGACAAAAAGGAAGCAAGATACAACTGTGGATACAAAATGGGGTGGAAAATTGAAAATGACAGATGGTCCGGAAGAATAAAGCAAAAGAGAAGAAGAATTAAGGTGGTATAAAATAAGAACGAAAGTAAAGTCAAGACAAACAAAAGATGAAAATAGGTAAAGTAAAAAGTGTGTTGGGGAAAGCTTCGTAGAAGAGAAGTTTAAAGCAAAAGAGGCAGCAAAAAAAACAAACATAGAAAGGATGTGAGGGGGAAAAGTAAACCTCAAAAAAAGTTGTGTGTATAAAAAAAATAAAAGAGTGTAGTTACTCTGGCACTATATGAACAGTCCAGTCTTTTTTTAGGGTTAGAAGAGGAGAACTTCTGAAAAACATATTCTGTTGTTGAATAGATGTCTTGCTAGCTATGGAACCAAGAGGAAATATTGTCAAGCGGTCGTTATCCTGTCGCCAGGTAGCACTGTCATGTGCCAGCGCACGAAATGGTCGAATTAACTACCTGCTTTTAGCATGCGTGCAACTCCCCCTTCTCTATCCAGAATATTTAACAGTTTACAATTTTATATCAAAATTACAGAGGCGAATCATCAGGTAATGACGGTATTGTATTAGAATTAAAATCATCGTAAGGATGATCTATGTGGGGTTTATAACTTGTTGTTCAAACAGAAAATATAGCTTGAGAGATCTATTTTAGTTTTGTAAGCCTTTCAATTGTATGTACGAACTTTAAAAAGGTTAAATAAAGAAATGAATACCTAAAGGTTTTAAAAACTCCAGCGTAAGTATTGTAACCGCACGGCCAAATTGTAAGGCAAGTTTGTCTAATATTGTATGTTATGAGTTGCGAATGACAAAACGAGTGTTGTCAGCATTCCTTAGTCAGAAACCAGGACAGGGGTCAGGATAAAATGTAGGAGATTTAACCATCATGGCTGACAAATCAACACCTAAATCTAGGGATCACTCTGCCCGTTTCGGGACTACGCGGGTCAGGACGCCGGATCATCAGTACTTGTCTTGAGGGATGCTGTTCGAGCCCAGGGTACCAGGGTTTGGGAACCATGTAGGGAACACCCAGGAGTCAGACAGGCCATGGGTTTATTACTAGCAACACTTCGTTTTGTCACAAGCTTCCAAGTACTCTCTAAGTTCTTTCATTTTAATATCACTACCAACATCACATTTTTAAAACATATTAATACTAATAAACCTATTTAAAACCCAAGTTTATAACACCAATCACGAACCCAAACCCCATCACCTTCCCCTTATCCTCAGCCATAGCACATCCTGACAGCTCTGAGGCTCACGTGTTAGGTACCAAAAAAGGGGTGGGTGACAGTATTGTTTTAAAAATAGTGTTTTATTGTACCATTCGGTAGACAAAAAAAGTTTGCTTGGTAAGAATAAATTCGCTTTGACAATTCATTGTAAATAAAAATTCCCTCTTTTATTAAATAATATAATTACTTATATCAATTTGTTAAAAATGCAAATTAATATCACAGTTGTATAGTTAAATAACATTTACTAGTCAATGATACTAATTTTTATATATCACTTTACAATTATTATTTCTTCTAAGAGAAATAAAACTTACAAATATTTAATCCTATCATGAAGTACCCGGCCTCCCGAGAGAATAGTTTAAGTTAAAAATAGTAAAAAGGTTAAAAATTGAAAAAATATCAAAATTAAAACAAATCATTTGAGAAATGGTTAAGTAAAAAGGATTTTAAGGCTTAAAAGGTTAAAAAAAAGGGGGGGTAAAAGTTAAAAGGACAAAAAGCTTAAAATGAAATATAATCTATTTATTAGCAATTTTTTTCCATTTTAGGTTAAGGCTTTTACCTCGTTTACCCTTCTTACCTTTTTTTATTATTCTGACTTTTTAACCTTTTAGCCTTTTGCACGTTTGACACTTTTTACCTCTTTTACCCTATTCACCCATTTTGCACTATTTGCCATTTTTAATCTTTGATCCCTTTTTGTGTTTTTGACATTTTAAACCCTTTAACTTCATTAACAATTTGGCCCTTTTTGCACTTTCCACCTTTATCCTTTTTACAATTTTGCTCTTTTTAATATTTTTACCCTTATAACCCCTTTTACCCTTAAAATCCATTAGACATTTTTTTACATTTTTTATCCTTTTTATTAACAATTTTTATAAAAAATTAATTGATCTAAGTTACTTTTTACCCTTTTTACCCTTTATGCACTTTTTACACCCTTATACATACGTACTCGGCTTGAAGTTATAATTAAAAAAAAAAAAGAAAAGGTACCCAAGTATTACGGCAGAAAATGATTAAAAGTATAGAAAGGGTAGTAAGTGAAATGTAAAAAAAAAAGTTAAAAAGGATAAATAGTAAATGTGATAAAACTAAAAAGGACACAGGCGTTAAAAATGGCAAATGGAACATAGAAAAATAATATTCTATAATAGCTGAATGAATTTTTATCTCAATCATTTACTTAACTTAAATTTTGAAATTCGATAAGTACAAATGTAATTCGGCTTTCCGGGAATGACTATTGACTTATATGTCGAACTTATATTTTATATCACATCAAATATTGTTTTTTGTTTTATTTTTTACAATCATGAGGGAACCCTTCTTCCCAGTTTACTGCTTCTTCAGTTTTAAATCCAAGTATCAGACCTTAATGGTTGTTTGGGATGTTTTCAATCTTTTACTACACTTAAAAGTAGTTTATTATTTTATTTTTAGGAATTTTGAAAAAAATTATTTCACCAGCCCCCTTTCTAAATAGTAAATATTGGACAGCTATTTTGTGTTTGGAGTAATCCTTCTACATTCCTGACAAATTTAAATTTTCTGCCTCACCTATAAAGTTTTTATTTGCCTAATTCTCCTCCTTCCTCCCAGATTTTCTCAATTTAAAATCTTAAGAATTTTATGGTTATTTGGCGTGTTCTTTATACACTGGCTCATTTTGGTGGCATAGTTAACTAACGCGCTAGTTTGGTGTTGAGTTAGACTGCCAAGGATGGGAAGATCGAGATTCTAATCTCACTCGGGTGAACTGGGGGTGATTTTCCCTAAATGGTTTTCAACTTTATCTCCACGCAAATGCGGGTTCACTTCCTCTATATTCATCCTTCCCCATTCCTAGCCCATTAGTATAATTAGTACTTATGCGTATAACCTGAATCGGTAGTAAGACGTGTTCTTGCCGAATTTCAAATTTATACCACACGGAAAAGTAATTTCTATTAGATTTGGAAATTTCATTTAAGAAATTCCTACATATAAATTTCATATTATAAGACTGACTAGGCTATCTGAAGTTGACCACCTACTTGCTTGCCAAATTTAAATTTTCTACTATACCTAAAAGTGTGTTTTTACTAAAGCCCCTTCTTCCCCCCGTTTTCCAAACTCCAAATTTCCAGCCATTAATACATATTTAGAGTGATTTTCTTACCTGTCTGCCGAATTTCAGTTTTCTACCACACTGTAATGTAGTTAATTACCATTAGCTTTTGAAATTTTGAATTTTCCAAACCATTTTCCCTTATTCATTCTTATAAAGCACAACTTTTGAGATTTATTAGTTTATCTGGAGCTCTTCTTCCTACTTCTCCAACAAATTTTAATTTCGTACCTCATCTAAAAAGTATTTTTCAAATTAAAGACCTCCACTCCCTGAAGGCTCATTTTGAAACGTCCCAATTTTATTTTTTTCTGGTTATATTGGGAGTTCCCATTACATTCCTGCCAATCAAAATATTGAGTTTACAGGTCCAGAAGTTTAGGAAATACGGTGATGAGAGAGTCAATGAGTCACACACGCTTCTGAATCTCCCCACCCTCTTAGGGGATAAAATTAATTTTGCAAAACCCCCCGTCTTATCTCTTGCCAAGGCCCTAAAAGGAACCTTCATGCCAAATTTCAAGTTTCCAGGCCCTGTGGTTGGGGAAATACCGTGATGAGTGATTGAGTGGTTAGTTGTGTTTTTACTTTTATAGGCCTATATATAGATAGTAAAGTACAAAAATTATTTTTCAAATATAAAATTGCATCTATGGACTTTTGTTATTTTCATCGGATAGCTTTATTATAAAAATTTCTCCTACATCAATTATGTTTATTTATCTAATTACATTTCTTAAGCAATTTTAGTTCAATTAAATGAATAAACGACTCATTTACTTTTTTTTAATATAAAGTGTTCACTAAAATATACGTGTGTATATACTAAATAGGAGGGAGAGGTTTCAAAACTAAATTTGGAATATCAAAGGTATCCCAAATATAATTTAAAATAAAATATATATTAACAAATATAATTAAGTTTGTTAAGATTTTCCTAAGTTTCTTGGTTAAAAGAAAAAAATGAATAGTTTGAATATCGGTATTTCGGGTGGGATGGAGAGGGATATGAGAAAAAGACAGTTTTACCTCAATTTTTATGTCAAAACTTTTTTGGAAAAAATAAATAAAATATTGCTTCAGTACAAACATAAGAGTTTAGTTTTCTTCACTTTGGTGATATTATTGGCCTGCCAATCACGAGAATATTGGGACTCGAATCCCCGTCAGATCTACTGAGGGTGAATTTTCCTAAATAGTTTCCCACTCTCCCGCCACGAAAATACAGAAGGATTAGCTCTAAAATGTTTTCTTTCTCATCTCTACCCTGTTAAAATAATTATCATATAGAACCTGGTTTGGTGGTCGCATGGTCTAAGGCGTCACTCTCGTGTCAGACTAGATTGCCTTTGAACGGAGAATGGGGTTGTATGTACTGAGGGTATTTTTTTCAAATAGGCTTTCCACTCAAATAGGAATACACTTCCTCTAAATTTAACCTTTCTCATCCTTATTTCATTAGCGTGATTAGTACATATGTGTATAACCTGAACAGGTAGTGAGAAACTGTGTTAAAACCTCCATACTATATAAATGTCCCCATTGGACTACATAATATTTTTATTTAGTTACACTATACGTATTCAATCTTTATAACTCATGTAAAAATGTTATTTGATTCGGTCACATTACAAGTTAATTTGCGATGTAACACTTGATTTAATTTTATTATATAAATAATTTCCCCCTTCCCCTAACTCTTTTGTTTTACATTGCTCAAGTTGCGTTTTAATTTATGTTATTTTCACTTTTTTTCACGAGTATTTTATCATTTTAAATTATGTAGTTCAACCATGTTAAGAATTTTCTAATGGGGATTTCTGTGCTGGTGCCACATAGTATTATACCAATAATTATTCTTACCAAGATCACAATACGGTTTTCCAGCGTCGGAAACAGAATGCCATTTAAAAATATTGTAAGTAATACCTATGATACTTCCCAGAACTCTTCTCCGATTATAGTCTAACCTTTAGAAAACATCTTTATTAAGATCAAGTATTGACCTTATCAAGATTAAGGACTTTTAAATTCTCACTAACCAGCCTATTTGAACACAAGTGAGTGCTATCTTGGTTGAGAGGTTTTTCTTACCCTAAAACATTTTTAGGTTGGCAAGCATGAAACTCTCAAATCACCGGTTCTCATCCCAAGATATTTGTACAGAACAAGTTTTATAGGAAGGACCTGATCTCATAGCTAGAAAAAACTACTGGAACTACTTTTACGTATCCATATATTAATTCATAAAACCTGTAACTGTTACTTATGATAGATATTATCAATACCTATGAAATACGACTAATTATAAAGTAAAATTTTATCAATATTTACAGAAAAAAATTTATTAAAAGCTCTTGTAATGCAAATTGGTCTAGACAAGGCCTATTTCAAAATTAACATATTCAATACTATTATAAATAAAATATTTTTTATTTTTTATTTTACTTGCCTTTCTGTATTATCAATCAGAACAATAAAATTACCATAGCAATCACTAAAGCTAATTTTCCATAGTTATTCCTGACATATCAAAAGAATTCCAGCTCTTGGTAACCACACCTACAAGCATAAACCTGAATTTACAACACCTTCCTGGATTAGGCATTGGTTTTTTGGTGGCATTTGCCTTGCCGAGAGGCTAGCCGAAGAATTAAAGCTATAAAAAATAATTAAAAGAGCATCGTGGTATGGGTCTTATTGAAGGACTTATTAAAGTTCCCTTGGTAAAGAATAGCTCAGTGAAAAAATATTCCAAAATATTTACAAATATATGCTACCCAATAAGGTGTCAAATCAATTTTTATTTACAGAACATTAAAAAGAATGAAAGTACTTAGTGACTATTCACATAGATTCAATTAGGCCTATTGCTATAAAAGTAATGAATCCTGAAAAAAGGTTTAAAGTATAAACAAATTTTAACTTAAAATAATTCGAATTTTATATAAGTTTAGCCATTGTTGATAAGTTTTTTAAATTTTATTTTAATGCATTAAAATATCTTCTAACAAAATTAAATGTGGATGGAAACTTAAATAAGTACTGATATCAGACTCAAAAGGAAACTAGTACACACACATTAGTTTTCTTCATTTTACCGTATATTTTGATAATAGAGGCGTGTAGCCATTATAATTAGGTTTTAATGAGCCGATTACATTATTTATTAAGTCAATAATATAAATTAAATAGACATACACCTTCGTTCAGTCAGTAGCCTGTCCGTATATTGAGTCAAAGGTCCCAGGCTTAATTACCGGCATGGCCAAAAAATTTATCATTGATAAAATGTGGGTTTCCCTTACCACAGTGATTAATTAACGGTCGGGGGCTGGGTGTGGTTCCTGTTACGTATTTTAAGTTTTTTTCAAAAGTCGTATGTTGATATAATCAGTCAAGTCAGAAAGCGCATATTAAATATTTCAAATAAATAACTAATTAGTTTATTGTTACTAATTTTATTTTTATAATATTATTTAATAATTGTATACAAACATATAATTATTCTTGATCTACAAAAAATGAATTGGTATTAGTAAATAAAATTAATTCAAACACTCAAGTTGTCTCCTCTAAAACATGTTAGCATCTTTTAGCCGAGAATATATTATTACAACCATACTTTTATACCTGTTTATGTTTTAACCCAAGATTTAATTAACATTTGTCATAGAAATAGCCACTCGTTATATACAAGAACAAAATGATGTATTATTATTATTTTTATTACCATCATCATCATTATTATTACTATCATCATACCATATTACTTACTACCCGTTCGGGCTATACGCACTTACGCTAATGTGTTATGGTAGGGTGATTATGAGATGAAATGGAGGACCTACAGTTTACCGTGGGATTCGAACCACGGTGGAGGCCTGGCATTCCACACATTCACAAGTTGTGATTAATACACGTCTTGTCAGAAGTGAAGGAAGAGTTTGGCAATCAAATAAATCTGTGCCGGGACCACAAAGAATTGAACCCCGGACCCCCAACACAGAAGTCCGACACCTTACCCCTAGACCACCAGGTCACCTAAAAATGATGTAACTACAAACTTTAACCAAATAGAAATGACAAGTTTTCTATATTCTTTCTTGAGTGGTCAAGCTGGCAAGGGGCTGCCAGTGACGTCACGCCTTTTATAGCTGTCTACACAGACCTTATGCGAACCAGGAGGCAACATTCTGTATACTAACATTGACTAACAAGAGTATTTCTCGCAATAGAGTGGACCGCCAGTGATGGAGTTCAAATCCTGATTGGGTATACTGAAGTGTTTTTTATCCTAAATAGTTTCCTACTATCCTTAAACACAAATCTAGTTCATTTAATATAATTTTAATCTTACTTATCACTATTTCGTTAGTTTGAACAAGCGGATAATCCGAACGGATAGTAAGCCGCACTGAACACAAAAAACAGGAGTAGGTTGTATTAATGTGTGCTTATATACATTTGATGAACTATCTATTAAAGTTTTATGTTATTTTATCACACAATTTTAAAATGCAATATACAATATTAAAAGGTCAGATTTTTATTATTTCTTGAATAATATTTCTTTCACTAAAATGTTATTTCACGAGTAAAAGAGTGCTTTCAATGATAATTCCTTTCTTTTAGCACCGCGTCTGATTACCCATTCAGGTTTAACGCTTATGTACTAGTTACGCTAGAGGTTTTAGGAATAACTAAGGCGATATTTATATGATGTGTACCCACATTTGCGTGGAGGGAGATTGGAAAACAATTTTGGAAAATCCCCCTCAGTACGCACGCCCGAGATTTGAATCTCAATTTCCTCGTCACTGGTTTAGTATACTGCAAGAGTGACGCCTTAGACCACGCAACAACTTAAGCGGGTGATAATTCCTTTGAATGCCCGTTTATGTTTAGTTTATTTTTATCCCCGCATCTTACTATTTGTTCAGGCTATACTTATGATAATTACTTGAATTGGATATAGATGAGGAGAGAAGCATTTTAAAGGTAGTGTACCCGCATTTGCGTGGAAGGAGAGTTGGAAACCATAAATGAAAACGAGCCTCAGTAGACCCGACCGGGATTCGAATCCCGATATCCTCATCACCAACAGGTAAGTTGAACACGAGAGTGAGGCATTAGATCATTCGGTCACTAGAGTGGGTTTGTGTTTAGTTATTTAACTATAGCGTCGTTAGTATAAACTATAAATAGAGCCTTTACACACACTTAAGGAGGTATCACATGTAAGTTTACAGTCAGATTGAGGTAAATAACATGATAATAGGTGTGGAGAGTCTATAAGTGTTAGATAATGGTTAGTCGATATGAAGACATTCTTGGAGCTACTATATTTATACCCCCAATTGCAGTCACGTGGACAAAGTTTCAGGCTCAACCTGGTTTGCCATTGATGTAGAGGTTTCGTTTAGAATCCCGGCTGGGTGGACTGAGGGTGTTTTTTCTTAAATGTTTTTTCACTCTCTCCACATAGATCAGATAAATTTCCTCTACATTTCCTCCTTCCTCATTCCCACCCCCCAGCCTATATCTTTGACAGTATGTGGGAATAAAATTAATTTGAGATTTATTATTATTATTATTATTATTATTATTATTATTATTATTATTATTATTATTATTATTATTATTATTATTATTATTATTATTAGCACCGCGTCTTACTACCCGTTCGGGTTGTACGCACTTAAGCTAATGTGTAATGGTAGGGTGATTGTGAGATGAAATGGAGAACCTACAGTTTAACGTGGGATCCGAACCACGGTGGAGGCCTGGCATTCCTCACATTCACAAGTTGTGATTAATACACATCTTGTCAGAGGTGAAGTAAGGGTTTAGCAATCAGATAAATCTGTGCCGGGACCGAGGTTTGAACCCCGGACCCTCAGCAAAGAAGTCTGACACCTTACCCCTAGACCACCAGGTCACCCATTTGAGATTTAATGACACATTCTAAGCATAATATTATATTTTCATACGACATATAAACTATATTTTGACTATAAGGTGCGGCCGAAGGGAGAGAAAATAATTCTACAGTTTTTATCGAATTGAATTTTTTTTTGGCCAAAATAAATAAAATATTTCTCCAGTAGCAACAGAGAGTTTAGTTTTCTGCACATGCTAGTATCAACAGATCTTGAATATCTGTCAAGGGTGTCCTGGCATTTTGTCAAAAAATTTCTCTTTATTTAAAAAGTTTTGACAACATTCCAGGACACCCTTGACAGATATTCAAGATCTGTTGATACTAGCATGTGCAGAAAACTAAACTCTCTGTTGCTACTGGAGAAATATTTGATTTATTTTGGCCAAAAAAAAAATTTAATTCTGTTAAAAACTGTAAAATTACTCGCGCTCCCTTCTGCCGCACCTTAAGATGTAGATGAAGGAAACTAGAGCTAGGCTCCATGTTTTTATAGGTTTTTATAAAATAATATTTGTCAAACATAAATAAAAAATTTCCTCTTAAAATACGCTTAGTTTAATTTCATACACATATTAATCTCCACGTTTATTGAATATGTGTCTTAAGCATCGCGTAATTTAACTAGAACCTTTTCCCTTCATTTAAAATGTTTATGTTCAAGTACCACCATGGTCATGACCATTATCCAAGAACTGTTGAGACAATGTGTAAAAAACTACACTAAACGGTTCCACTTAATTAATATTTCATACGTTTTGTCCATTAAGTATTTTTGTTATAAAAACTGCATAGATGGTGAACATAACTCACGAATAATTCCATCCCAGATCAATATTACAACTCTAAAATTTGCACCAATGGTTTTGATATGTTGCTGGACACGACCAGACAAAAGTACCAATTGGTTTTAAGCTCCATAAAGAGCGAAATAATATCCCTAAGACCTTTTATCTCGGGATGACTCAGCATAAAAATAGTTAGAGTGAATATTCGTAGTAGAATTATCAGTTTGATTGCAGTATCACTTGTGCTTTGGAGATAAAAATATTTTTTTAGTCAAATAATCGTTTGTAGACTTTATCGTTCCGATATGGGAAATCTGATTATGAATAAACCTTCTAATAAGAAGGAAAAAAATTTGTGAACACCACTTATTTTGCTAAACCTTAATTTCGTTACGTTTTGATCAATATGTTTTTGAAATCCAAGGTGCAATGCATTGCTTTTTGTTAACATGTTTAGTTAAAGATTTAAAAAAATGGTACGGCGCACCGCACAGACTTTCTCTCTCTTTCTATAAACTCGTAAGATTTCTGAACGGAATAATGTACATTGTATCATCACCACTCCACATAAGAACACGCATAAAATAATATACAATGATATATAATCAATGAGAAAAGAGGCGCATCTTTGTCCACCTAAGAGCATTTCAAACAGTTTAATGTCTTCCACAAGGGTCAACACTTCGTATTAAAATTTCGATTTCTGGTTAAAATTTTAACATTTTATAAGGTGTTGCAGATCTTCAAGTCATCGCATTGATATTTAATTATTCATTTATACATTTTGACCAATAAAAAATGTAAATATTGACTATTGAGTCTAAAATGGAGATAGATCATTGCTATGCAAACATTTCTCCTAAGAGATTTAAGGAAAAATAACATACTTTTTTAGATACTTATATTTAATTACTCTATGGCATTGGAGAATTATTGCGTTAAGACTTAAGTAGTATATGTTTACAACTAAAGCTCACAAAATTGTATTAATATATTTGCAAATATCTCAGAAACTGTTGCTTTTATAAAAATATATGTCAAATAAAAGTTTTTTATTTCTAATAGTCCTACAATTTTGCAATGATAAGTTGTTTAGTTTCTCAAATAGTTGTGGAGATACGGAAATTAACGCTTCTGTAATGTACCCTAAAAATCATTTTCATAGGAAAATGAAAATAGCCAGTTTATTTATAATCTTAATCAACGCCTAGATACGAATTTTAATCAAAATCGTTTGAGCAGATTTTGAGAAAACCAAATTTTTCTCTTTTCGCCCTTCAGTAAACTACCCTTAATTTTAAGTTTTTATAGACACACAGACAGACGGCATTGCAAAGACTATTTTTTAGGGTTCGGGGGGTCATGAGACGTCGACATCCATCAACATTTCAGGTTAGTTTTTTTTACGGTCGCAATACTTAAACTTTAATGTCCAAAAAGTTAAAAAAATTCATATAATTGCGTATAGATTGAAAGTTATTGATTTTATAAAAATATGTTTCGGATAAAATATCTGTATTATAAATATATATACATATTTGTAATGCTAAGTAATTTCATATCTCAAATAGTTTCGGAGCTATTATAAAAAATGTTAATTTACGCATCAGACCGGAGCCCTTAAAGCCATTTTGCCGAAATATTGAGAGTAGCCATTTTGTTTGGAATATTTATTAATGTTCATAAATGAAATTTAATCAAAATCGTTAGAGCCGATTTTGAGAAAATCGACTTTTTCTCTTTTTTCCCTTCAGTAAACTACCCTTAATTTTAGGGGTAGATATCCAATTCCAAAAACCCCTCGGGGCAACCCTATGAAAACCCTAGATATCAAGTTTCAGCTCAATCGGTAAAATAGTTTAGGCTCTAGTTGGAGGTACAGACAGACAGACAGACAGACAGACAGACATTCAAAAACCACTTTTTCGGATTCAGGAAGTCATGAAACGTCAAAATTCATCAAAATCTCGAGTTCGATTTTTTTGACGATCACCATACTTTCTCTACCTGTAAGATAGAGAGAAAGTAAAAAGAGTTAGAGACAATTTGAATAATTCTAAACATCATAGAAACATTCTAGTATTTGTAATGAACATTAGAAACTAATATGTAAAACTAGCCACCTACTCGTTTAATAACAAAATACTGATAAATGGCCATATAGAAGAGTAAACCTTTTTAATCACGTTTTGGTATTACAACAATGACAAAAATGTTATAAGTTCCCTACGTGCTGTGATTATCAACATGATTTATTCATAAAATCACTTAAATAACCATCAAGAAAATGTTCACAATACTTTACATGGATAGAGGAGAAATGGTTCAAGTTTACAACCAATCATTTTAATACAACAAATAAAAACAATGCGTGCTTAGATGTGGATGTAAAAAGAGTTTTAAGATTTGATATATATTTGAATCTGAGGTTAAAAAATCTGTTGTTATTAGAAGTCGGCTTTTCTTAAAATGTTTTAGAATAAAAAATTTGTAGACCCACTCATTTAAAAATAAATTATATATTGATGAAATATAGCCTTACGAAATGGGGGGGGAGGAACTTTCACGCCACTTAGGCCTAAGCAGATTAAACTGTACGTATTTGTTACGCAGCCTGAATTCTTAAATACAGTAGTTTCCCAGTCTGCACAAATAACTACCATTTCGTTTATTTTATCTATGATGTATTTTATTTAAAATTACTTTAATAATTTTTTATCAACTCAATCAAAATATATTTAGCTTAGTTTCGTTTATGTATGCATTAAGTTTAATTTTAAGTGTTATGTTAGAGTAAACTTAAATTTTGTAAGTGTTTTGTGTATTGGATTAGTTTATGGCTACTTTACGATACTTAAGTGACATAAATAAAAATAGATGGTACTGAACTCCGCACAAAATGTCTCGTTTTATTTTTTAGAAATGGAGATATTTACTAAATATTCTAATATAATATACACTAGCAAACCCTAAAAAAATTGCACTAGACATACGTAAAACATTTTTTATTCATGGTTTTAAATTTCATAATTTTATTTTTAAAGAATTAATGTCTTCATTTGTATATTTGGATCAATACAAAATATCGATATTGGGTCCCAAGGGTCAAAACTTCGTAATAAAATTTTGAATACCGGTTTAAATTTTCGTCATTTTACTAGGTGATATCTTATGGTTATTGCATTGCTATTAATTTCTCCTTTATAAATTTTGACCAATTAAATAGGTAATTATTGACTATTGAGTCTAAAATGAGAGAGATAGAATCGTTAAAGCCGATTTTGAGAAAATGGAATTTTTCTCTTTTCACCCTTTAGTAAACTGCTATTAATTTAAGGGTTAAGCAGACGGCGTTGCAAAAACCACTTTTTAAGGTTCGAGGGGGTCATGAAACGTCGACATACATCAACAACTCGAGCTAGATTGTTTTGACGGTCGTAATACTTTACGTTAAAGTGTTGGCAAAGTTAAAAGATATATATATTTGTATATAGATTTGAAAACTTTTGGTTTTATAACAATATATTTCAAGTAAAATATGTTTATTATAAATAGATCCACATGTATGCAATGATAAGTAATTTCATATCTCAAAGACTAACGGAGATAAAATTAAAAATTAGAATTTACGCATCAGACCGGAACCCTTCAAGTCATTTTGACGAAACTTTGAGAGTAGCATTTGGTTTGTAATATTTATCAAAGCTTAAAAATGAAATTTAATCAAAATCGTTAAAGCCGATTTTGATAAAATCGTTTTTTTCTTTTTCCGACCTTAAGGAAACTACCTTAATTTTAGCGTTGGATATCCAATTCCAAAAATTCCTCAGGGTAAACCTATTAAAACCCTATATACCAAGTTTTAGCCCAATCGGTAAATAGTTTAGGCTTTAGCCCAAGGTACAGACTAACAAACAGATGGACAGACAGACAGACGGCATTGCGAAAACCACTTTTTAGCGTTCGGGAGGTCATGAGACGTCGACATCCATCAAAATCTCGAGTTCAATTTTTTTGACGATCACAAAACTGTAAAGTAGCGAGAAAGTAAAAATATTTTTTTGGGTCCCCGTGGGTCAACACTTCATATTAAAATGTCGATTTCCATTTTAAAATTATCGACATGTTATTAGGAGTTGCACACCTATGGTTGTTGCATTGCTATTAAATACTTCATTTATAAATTTTGACCAATAAAATAGGTAAATATTGACTATTGAATTTAAAATGATAGAGATAGATCATTGTTGTACAAACATTTCTCCTAAGAGGTTGAAAGAAAGAGAACATACACTTTTTTAGAGACTTACTCATTTCTTACTCGATGGCATTAGAGAATTATTGCGTTAAAACTTAAGTAGGATATCTTTACAACTAAAACTCACAAAATTGTATTAATACATTTGCCAATATCTCAGAAACTGTTGGTTTTATAAAAATATATTTCATATTAAGGTTTTTTATTTTTAATATTACTACAATTTTGCAATGATATGTTATTTAGTATCTCAAATAATTGAGGAGATACGGAAACTTCCACTTCTGTAAAGTACCCTAAAATTCATTTTGATGGGAAAATGAAAATAACCGGTTTATTTATTTATAATCTTAATCAACGCCTAGATACGAATTTTAATCAAAATCGTTAGAAAAGATTTTGAGAAAATCGATTGTTTCTCTTTTCGCTTTTTATTAAACTACTCTTAATTTTGGGGTTAAAAAGGCACACGGACAAACGGCATTGCAAAGACCACTTTTTATGGTTTAGGGGGTAATGAGACGTCAACACTCATCCACATTTCACTTCTTTTTTATTGCGGTCGTAATACTTTAACTTTAATGTTCGAAAAGTTAAATATATATATTTGCGTATAGCTTGAAAGTTATTGGTTTTATAGCATGAATAAAATATTTGTATTATAAATATATCTAAATATTTACAATGATAAGTAATTTCATATCTCAAATAGTTTCGAAAATATGATAAAAAAGTGAGAATTTACGCGTCAGACTGGATCCTTTAAAGTCATTTGCTGAAATATTGAGAGTAGCCATTTTGTTTAGAATATTTATAAATGTTTTGAAATGAAATTTAATCAAAATTGTTAGAGCCGATTTTGAGAAAATCGACTCTTTCTCTTTTTGCCCTTCAGTAAACTACCCTTCATTTTATGGTTTGATATCCAATTCCAAAAACCCCTCGGGGCAACCCTATTAAAACTCTAGATACCAAGATTTAGCCCGATCGGTAAAATAGTTTAGTCTCTAGTTGGAGGTACAGATAAACAGACAGACAAATGGAAATTCAAAAAATACTTTTTCGGATTCGGGGGGTCATGAAACGTCGAGATCCATCAAAATCTCGAGTTCGATTTTTTTTTTACGATCACAATACTTTCTCTACCTGTAAGATAGCGAGAAAGTAAAAATCTTGGATTTATTTAATAACAATATAATTTTTAATAACTTTGATTAAATTATAAAGACATATTTATGACTTTAGTGCTTATCACTATTATTATTTCAGATTTATCAGAATATTGGAGAGTCATTATTATCTTTACTGAGCTCCATTTTATTTTAAATTGCACTTTACACCCTTACAATTTTTTGTTTTAGGCATATTAAATTTAGTTTATTACATGCTATGTATATAGACTCTTTAAAAGGGAAGGTTTGCCTTTCATATGTCTATAAATTTGTTAGGTCGTTTAATTATACATAATAGGCCTACATAGGTTTAAAATTTAATACTTGCTCGTAGTACAAATTTGTCTTCAAGTATCAACTAAAGAATGTGACATTCAAGATTTGTATGCTCATTTTATAAGATAGGTACAGTACATTATCTCGTTTTTGTTTATATTAATCTAGGGAAACTTTAATTTATCTTTAAATTTAACTTCACGTTATATTGTTTAGTGTTGCACTAACAGATTCTACCGTAGTTTAGAGCATAACTTGTCAGGCTTAAGAAACCTTTCATCAATTCACGAGATAATATTTATATTTTTGTATAATTTTCTAAATAAATATACATGTGCAAGAACGAGTGGCAAATTAATGTATTAATAAGAAAACCATGATTTAAATGTAGACCCAATTTAACCTTTCATTTAAAAAAGAGGCGCACATAAATTAAGCAATAAAATAAGAAATAATCAATTTATTTTTCTGAACGCATTGTTATTCTTAGTTTAAAGCGTTAGCTGAGCTAGCTACAGTACATATTCAACTATAATAAACAAGTTCATAACATTAAGACACACTGACGGAATGATGGCCCTCGCTATCGCTCGTCAACCCAGCGACTCTTATTGGCGAGTCGGGCAATCTAACCCTCCTCCAGATACCGTAATTATTTTTCCTTGCCATAAATTGAGATGTTTTGAAATCTAAGCTCCTCATTGGGCCTTCCTAACTCACACGAACACTAATTGTTTTCGAGTCATTGAAATGTATTTCACCATGGTATAAAGGATTTTCGGAAACTCATAGCCCAAACTGTACATATAGTTTGTTTGAACCAAAATAATACAAAATCCCTCTACACTTACATCCGGAAAAATATTATAATATCATTAAATTGTTTTCAGAGTTTCAACATACTGCACCTGGAGAGCAAAGATGTTCAAGCATGCGTGTACAACAGGTTGCATAGGAGTTAGGCGTGCGGCACTACACAACTCGACATCAGAACATACCATAATTAATAGTAAACAGCACATTAGTCCATCTAGAACTGCGAATGCGTTCTGATGGTCTTCATTAATAGTTCTAAATCACAGAAAGTGCTTGTCATTATTACATGTGCAGTGCCGTGCGCCTAACTCCTATGCAACTTGTTGTAGACGCATGATTGCACAGCTTTGCTCTCTCGGCGCTGTACGTCGAAATTTTGAACACAATTTAATATTATTAGCATAGTTTTCCGGATGTAAGTGTATCGGAATTTTGTATTACTTTTGGTTCAAACAAGCTATACGTGCAGTTTGGGCTATGAGTTTCCGAACACCTGTATATAGGGGTAGTTTAAGTTACTCGGCCACACTCACTTCTGCACGGTAAAGAACGGTGCTGTGCTCTGGTATACCCATTACTTATTTTCAGATTTCTCTTTTGGACTTAAAAATAACTTATATTGATTTATTTATTTTTTTTACTTTTTAAAATTCACTCTTGATTTTAAGCTCGTATAAATAAATATATATATATATATATATACACAAGGGTGTATCAAAAAATTTCAAGATTGGTTCTGTAAAATGAAAACAGAGCGCAGCATGAAGATGCGTGGGCTAGTGGGGTGAGTTGTGACCTTCATCTGTCAGTACAAGTAGCATCGTTCTGTGTTGACCAGTGATTGTGTTACACACGCTTATTTTACAACGTACACGGGTACATTTGAGATTTCATCATGGACCGTAAAAACGAGCAGAGAACAAACATCAAATTCTGCGTCTTACTCGGAAAATCTGGAACGGAGATCTTCCAAATGATGCGGCAGGTTTACGGTAATGAAGCTACGAGCCATCCGGTGTGTTTTGAGTGGCACTCGTGCTTCAGGAGTGGCAGAACGTCACTGAAAGACTAAGAGAGGTTAGGGCGAACTTCCACGAGCACAAACTCGGAAATTGTGGACAGTGTTAGGCACTTGTGCGCGAGAATCACCGGATGACCATTAAGGACATTTCTGACACTGTAAAAGTGTCATACGGATTAGTGCAGACAATCCTCACGTCCGTTTTTAACATGCACAGCGCTGCCGCTGAGTTCGTACCCAGGCTTCTGACCCTCGAACAGGAGTACCGTGCCGAAGTCTGTCAAGAACTCCGTCAACATGCCCTGGATGACCCAAACTTCATGTCGAGGATCATCACAGAGGACGAGAGTTGGGTCTACGGCTATGAACCGGAGACGAAACAACAGTTTTCGCAGTGGAAGAGCCCCAGATCTCCCAGATCAAAGAAGGTGAGGCAGGTCAAGAGCGCGACCAAGTGTATGCTCATAGTTTTCTTTGAGATTCGCGGGATTGTGCACCATGAATTTGTTCCCGAGGGTCAGACTGTCAACCCTGAGTTCTATTGTCATGTTCTGAGGCGTCTGAGGGAGGGCATTCAGTGGGAAAACCAGATCTGTGGCGTGCGGGCAATTGGGTGCTCCAACATGACAACACACCCGCACACATAGCGATGAAAACGCGTGAGTTTATCGGACGCAACAACATGGTCATCGCTCCTCACCCTTCCCCCCTCTCCCCGTACTCACCGGATTTGACCCCCTGCAACTTCTTCATCTTCCCTTAAATTAAGTTAAAGCTCAAGGGTCTTCGGTTCGACACCATGAATGATATCAAGCGTGAATTGCAAGCGGTGTTGAGCACGCTTCGAAACCAGGACTTCCAGGGAGCTTTCCAAAAGTTGAAAAAGCGCTGGTGTCGTTGTACGCTGTACAAGGGAACTACCTTGAAGGAGATAGTGGCCAAATTTAAATCAGGTAATTTATTTACATTTTACAGTACCAGTCTTGAAACTTTTTGATCCTCCTTCGTATAATTGAAGTTGTTAAATTTAAATACATTATCAATAATTAACTTAAATTTAGTTTGATTTCGTTGGTATGATGAAATATGTTACTTTAAATAAGATTTCTTGCTCTTCGTTATGTAGATGTCTCGTTTATATGTAAATTCAGATTCAATTGCACTGTACATTATAGTCGTGGATAAATTTAGATTAATCTAATTTAAACAAATTTAAATAAATTCAAAATCTTTTTACTGTGGTACAGGTTCAACATCAATGGCGATTCGGTTCCACATTATCACTAAATACTTGAATATGAGTTATTTTCACATAGTTTATCTCACAACCGTAAAATAAGCCCAATATTACTCTTTCGGCTGAATGGTTTAAGGTGTCACTCTCATGTCGAACTGGCCTGTTGATGACAGGTAGATTGAGGTTCGAACCCTTGTCGACTCTATTGAGGGTGGTTTTTCCTAAATGGTTTCCCTCTCTTTCACTTAAATTCGGGTAAATTACCTCTAAACTGCTTCCTTCCTCACCCCCACATCCCTAGAATAGTTAGCATACGGCTATAACCTGAACAGGTAGTACGCAGGTAGGACGCTGTGATAAAAAAATCATCTAAAGCAAAACTTTCAAACTTAAGAGTGATAGTAAATAATTACAGAGAAATCAATCACTCTTCAAGTTAGTTTGACTGGCAATGTGTACAGAAGAAGTGACCATTGATAATATAAACATTAGATTAATTTTATAAATGTGAAATATGAAATGAAAAGAAGAGCACAGTTTACACTCTACACTGCTGCCACTGAACAAAGAGAAAATGATTGCTACATAAAAAAATCTCTCACTAGCTCCCATGACCTTTTGTCCAGTGGAATCAGTGTTATGCCTTTTAATAGTGAAAAACATAGTTTTTCCTTGTTCTTTTATTCACTCCTATCTCCTATACCTTTTTCTTTTGTCTTTTTACACTTGTATATACTGTAAAAATGAATATTAAAATAAAATTTAATTATTCTCTCAGACTTTTAATACATTCAATGTATTAGTTTAGAAACCAGAATTTCTTATAAATAGAATTAAAGTTAATATTTGTAACTTTTTTTCAATAAAATGCTATGCTAATTAAAAATATCAATTAATGTACAATTTATGTTAATTGAGATTTAAATTAGTGAAATTATGTACTTATAAATGATATTTTATTTTTAGCACCACGTATTACTACCCTCTCGGGCTATACGCAGATGTACTATTTATAATAATGTATTAGGAATGAGGAAGATTGAATTTAGAGGGAGTGTACCAGCATTTGTGTGGACGAACAGAGGAAAACCGTTTAGGGAAAGACCTCAGTACACCCGACCAGGATTTGAACCTTGATATCCCAGTCATTGACAGGTCAGTATAATGTGAGATTGACGTCTTATACCCCTCGGCCACCGAAGCGGGTAAATGAAAGTGTTAATTATCTTGTTAGAGTGTTTAATTTAATTTAGGAAACTCAGTACTGAAATTAAAGTTGATACCACGAGTAATAAAGTATCCCCGAGGGATTATGTTTATAATGTACTGTCCTCTTTAATTGGTGGTAGGGAGGCTGTCGGGAGCACTAACTATCTGCTGCGGGTTGAAATGTAAGCTCTCTATCGTGCGATGCACTCAGAGTAAACTTCTCTCTCACCTTTAAATTCCTCAACCGAAACAACACAAGACTGAGAGACAATTCAACTTAACACACAAGTTTGGTTTGTCTATCTCTTAGACCTTCTGCGAATCATTCGATCGAACCGCTAAGTGTATCGTGGAACAATGATTTAAACATCTGTTATTTATGAACCAGTCCTATATATATTATTTTATGGTCGTCGCTACTAAAGCTACTCTCATGAATTCTACGTACGGTCACTACAACAACAAAAAATTGTGAGATAAAAAAAATTGAAAGTCTCATTTGATAAACTTCGGCTACGTACAGTACAATCAGTTTAAAAATAAATCATATGACACAATCGCACCTTCTCATTTTGTGTGTTATGAATTCGAAGATAGTTTTCAAAAATAGTTTTTTTAGTACACTACCCATATTTATGTTTTCTTCATAATAACAAACACATAATCTTGTTGATCATAATAATCAATATTTATATATAAATCTTAAACAAATATATATTATAAACTACCCTAAAATTAATTGTTACTTGTAAACATAAAAACGTATTCTTACTTATCATGAAAAACTATTCCCAAATTCCAATTTTGATTTCAATCCTGAAGGTCAATTTCTAAAAAATTAAAAAATTCTGTATATTGTTGTAAGTAAACTACCCTTAAATTAATTTATTTTATATAAATAAATACACATTAATATTTACAATGTAAACTAATCCCCCGATAACAATTTGAACCAAATTGCTAGAGCCACTTTTTAATAGATTCAAATTTAATAAAACAGTCATCAGTAAACTACCAAAAACAGAGTTTTCCCCAAATTCCAGCGTACAGCTTATTTGTAACGTTCATGTCAAACATTCACAAGATACCCATTTTGAACCAACTGATTAGAGTCGTTTGTAAAATATTTCAATTTTTGGCAAAATTAGCCATCAGTAAACTACCCAAAAATAAGTTTATACCCCAAAATCAATTACATTGTTATTTGTCATACAACACAATTTATAAATATATATTTTGAACAAAATCGTTAGATCTATTTTCGAAATATTTTGAATTTTCAAAATTCTTATCAGTAAACTACCCGTCAATGAATTTTTGCCCAAAAAACAACCATGCAGTACTATTTTTCTTGTCAATCAAATCATAGATATGAATTTTAATCAAAATCGTTAAAGCCGTTTTCTAAAAATTTGGAAGTCAAAGAATGTATTCATCAGATAAATACCCTTTATTGAAAGCCTGGGGTAAAGAAAATTTGAGATATAGCCTTATAAAATCTAAATATCAAGTTTGAACAAAATCCATTAAACCATTTCGGATCCGTGGCCAGGGACATACAGACAGACATGTGGACACACAATATTGTAAAATCCACGTTTTTGGGTTCATGTTCACATAAAACGTAAAGAGTCATCATAATCTCAAGATAGATTTTTATCACTATCACACTACTTTCTCTTGATAATGAGAAAATAAAAAGTGGGTCAGCTTGAAATTTCACTTGTGAAATAACGTTTTGGGGTTAGGAATGGCACTGAAATATTGAAATAAGAAATAAGAGTGTGTATATTTATTTACATAAACATCGATGTTTGTAATGTTTTGTATATATATCGATCAATTTATCGTTAATTTCTTATAACAGATAACGCTTAAAAACTCTGAATCAAATTAAATTAAACTATTTCCTCTCTATTTTTACCAAACAAGTAATTTTTTCCCTATTTTTACTTAACTTGTCTGCTATTTTCAACAATTAATAAATCATTAAAAAGTGAGGATAAATATAATTAAAAAAACAGCAGCCATCTTAATACCACCGTTCCATTTAGCCCAAAACGAAGCAATTCAATATATCGGAAACAAACGATATATCAATAGGATTTTATCAATATATCGAGCTTGCGATAAATCAAATGATTAATATATCAATATATAAGTTAGACAAATTATCACATGAATATTTTATTTTAGTATTTTATTGCAACCCGTAGCCGTGGCCATGCTATATAACTATGTTAGTTAAGCTAATTTTTAAAGAAGAGTGAGAGATGTTAGTCTATTTATAAGTCTTATTCTTTTAACTAAAAATTCATTCATTTTTGTTTTAATATTTCTCTATTAAAAATGTATATTTAATTCCAACAACATAACAAAAATTGATTCAGACTCAAGCTAAAAATACATAATTAGCTAACCATATCAAGCCACGTAAGATTTTTACTAAAAGTAGAGGCATCATTTAGATAATATTCAAATGAGTTCGGGCTATACGCACTTACGCTGATGTGTAATGGTAGGGTGATTGTGAGATGAAATGGAGGACCTACAGTTTAACGTGGGATCTGAACTACGGTGTAGGTCTCGCATTCCACACACTAACAAGTTGTAATTAATACATATCTTGTCAGAGGTGAAGGAGGGGTTTGGCAATCAGATAAATCTGTCCCGGGACCGAGGCTTGAACCCCGAACCTTCAGCACATAAGTCTGACACCTTAAGCCTAGACCACCAAGTCACCGTAAGTTCATGAAAATTAAAATCATTAATCTAGATAAGTGGTTCTCAAATTTTTGGATGGCGTACCACCCCAACAATTTCCTTAAATTGGAGTAACACTGAGATTTTACTTAATATTTACTGTTTCGTTACATTTTTAATGGCGCACAGGAACATAGTAGTCCTAACACTGGCTGCACGGCTATCTGAGATTGAATCGGTGTTGCCACCATTCCAACCACTGGTTAAATCTGTTTTACGTTTGGTTAGTCTTGGTTCTAATATATTTATAAGATTTGACGAGACTGTACCTTTTACCGACTCTAATTTTATTGCTTTCTTTGGCTTCTCACGGCGTACCACCGGGAGTTACGTACCACAGTTTGGGGACCACTGGTTTAAATAGAAAATAAGCTTCATCGTGGATTCGCGTCCCTCCCTCCAGAGATATTATCAGGAATGTTAACTGCAGGACCAACAATTATAGTTATCAATCTTACGAAGTAGTCCAAGCATTGATATTTACTTGAAAAATATTAATAATTTGAGAAAAATTACGATATATTTATATGAAACAGTATACGTTTTTTCGTCCATTTTTTAAGGTTGTTAAAAATACAGATTTCATAATACTTTTAAATAGATTTTCCCCTCGTGACATAAACATTCAACTGTTCACAAGTTATTTTAATCCATTATCTTATGTGCAACAAACAAACCATATTAAAAACTCGGTATTACTAACTTTCTCCAGTTTCCTCAGTAAACGAAATATTTTCTCATTCTTAAAGAACGAGTTTAATTCAACTGTAAATTAGTGTATTTCTAGAAGTTGTCGCTTTTAAAAAAAAAAGTAAAACCAGCATCTCCTGCATTAATTAGTACCTCCACCTGAACTCACAATGTAGCTCTCAAAAGTTCGCAGACATTTGCCACTCAAGCTAAATTTATACCAGTCACAATCTCCCTCGACGATTTCTATTCCGTAGTCGACTGCTTATAAAATAAACATGGACGGGATTATAGGACGCGGGGGAGAATTTCGAACAAGAGTTTAAAGGCTCGAGTTTAAAAGCCATTGGCTCACTGAGATTGAAAAAGGAGGGGTGGGTGGGTTATAGAGAGGAGTTAAAAGTAAGGGTTGAAGGCTTCAAGTGGGGGTCAACGTAAAACAAGGGCACTTCTAACTACCTACCATCTAACCCCCTATTCAAGCTTTCATTGGGTCCTATAAAGATTCAATCGTGTCAAAACTCCAAACTAAACTAAATAACTTTCACTAAGTAATCTTGGTTTATAGCCTTTATCAAACGTAAGAATAGCTATTTATGAATATATATTACTTGGACTTAAAATTATGGTAATTATTATCTAAGTTAATATCTAGTAGTAGCAATTAACAACAACGTATCTTTAAAATAAAACAAATTTAAAAATAAAAATTAAAACTATAGTTTTTTAAATTATCACTACAAAGGTTCATTCCAACTATGATTATGTCAATCAAATATTATATTAGATAAAAAAAGTCTCAATTTTCTTTCAAGGAATGGAATAACCATTCTAAAATGAAACCTTGGAAAACTTTACCAGTTGGTGTGGTGTGGGGGTGTAATTGTTGTTAGGTTGTTTGAAAACAAAATACTCAGTAGAATATTTGGTAGCAAAAAGGACTAAGATAATAGAGATAGGAGGAGTCTACATAAAGATGTGTTACATACGTTGTACTTATAATAAGACATTGTTATGATAATCAAATGTAGGTCACTGTGGGAAGAACATTTATCGCGAATGGAAAAATCTATAACCGTGTTTAAGCTGTGACTGACAAATCCAATGAGAAGAGACCATTGGGAAAACTTAGGTGCAGATGGGAGGATAACGTTAAAATGGTCCTGAAAGAGATAGGGTGTAATGAGATGGACTGAATAGAACTATCTCGAGATAGGGATAGAGTGTAATGAGGTGGACTGGATAGAACTAGCTCAAGGTAGGGATATGATATAATGAGGGGGACTGGATAGAACTAGCTCAAGGTATTATATAATGAGGCTTAATGGATAGAACTAGCTCAAGATATAGATAGAGTATAATGAAGTGGACAGGATAAAACTAGCTCAAGCTAGGGATATAGTACAATGAGGTTTATTGGATAGAACTAACTCAAGATAGGGATAGGGTAAAATGAGGCTTACTGGATAAAACTAGTTCAAGATAGCGATAGGTGGTGTCATTTTGTAAGTGTGGCAATGAACTCTCTAGTTCCTAGTGCCATAGAGTAAGTAAGGTGAGTTTGGTGCTCTCACTTTCAAAGAATATCCCCTCCCTCTTCCAATCACGCCACTGGTTCTGCCACTACTGAGCTAACCTCATCAGGAGTATTTTTTACCACCGCGTCTTACTACCCATTCGGTTTATACGCCTATGTACTAATTACATTATTATGTTTGGGAATAGGAACGTTGAATTTTAGAAGCAGTATACCCACATTTACATGGAATTAGAGTGGAAAGCCACTTAAGAAAAAAAAGACCTTAGTACACCCGACTGAGCTCAAATCACGATCTCCCCATATTTGTCAGTATAGTGCATTGTGAAAGTATTACCTTAGACCATGCAGCCACCGAAACGGTTTCTTCAGGTGTACAAACTTCCTCAGCTGTAGGAACTCAGCACTTTCCCAATCATACTGTGCGATGTCTTATTTCAAGGTCAGCCTTGATATTTATTGCCAACAAATAATAACAGTACAAGAATGTTTAATATATTAACATTACTAATATTATAGTTCTATTTTACACATAATGTAAAATATTGGTAACTCTCAGTTTTGAATTTCATATCATATTCTCTCTAAATCAGTGTTTATGAAAGTGTGGTCCTCAGACTACCAATGGTCCGCAGTGACATAGCCAGTGGTCCAAAGGATCCCAGGAAGTTTAGTAATAAAAATGAACTAAAGAATGTTGATCACATATAATACAAAAATTTGAAATGCCAAGATTAGGGCCTAAATATAAATTAACCATGATATGCTGAACTCCTTTCCTCGGTAGACACAAGTCACATAAAAATGTATGCACCAACCTTAAGCTGACAAAGCTTAACAATTATTTATCAAAAATTATTAGGTTTAGATTGTTAAAAGTACTTAAACAACTATTATTTACTAATTCAATATAATTATGTGATATTTATTTCAAACATTTAATAAATTAATTACCCGCCTCGGTGGCGTAGTTGGCTAACGCGCTAGTCGTGTTGAGCCCGACTGCCGAGGACGGGTAGATCGAGGTTCGAATCTCGGTCGGGTGAACTGGGGGTGGTTTTTCCTAAAAATTGTTTTCCACCCTCCCTCCACGCAAATGCGGGTTCACTTCCTCTATTCAACCTTCCCAATTCCTAATCCATTAGGGTAATTAGTACTTAAGCGTATAACCCGAACGGGTAGTAAGACGCGGTGCTAAATAATAATAATAAATTAATTTTGTTATGTATTTATAGTCCTAGAAAGGAATTGCCTAGAAATAATGTGTTTTAAACTCCTTCCTCGCCCCCTCATACCAAGGTCCTGGTGGCCCCCAGTGTGCAAAACTTTCATTTGGTGGCCCTTCCTCACCAAGACTTTGAGAAACGCTCCTCTAGATAGTGTTACTCGCCAATTGGTTACAACTACCGCCCAATCTATATATGACCATAAGGATGCAATAAAAATAAGTGAGAGATGGCACAGAGTTAAATAAGTCACTGAAATGCAGTAATAAGTATTGGCCTATATTGGATGGCCTTGTGTATTTATATCAGTATTCGCTCTCCAGCGATGTCTGCTGTGGACCCCAGTAGCCATTGTTTCATGCTCAGAAGTTCTGTTGAATTAATCCACGGTCACCAAATTCCTTGCTGCCACACACTCATTAATTTATAATGGAATTATTTAAATAAATAAATAAAACCATTATATTTATATCCCTGTTTTGCGTAGAAACTAATCGGCATTAAATGTGTAGCTAACGCAGTCATCCAATAAATAAACAAGGGATCACAGATAAGAATAAATCAATAATAAACACATTTATTTCCAGCTTAAGCATTTTTATAAAATAATGTAATCAACACAGCCTAAATTTAGGCATGTTTGTTTAGTATTGTTGTGTCTGTATTGTGAATTACAAAACTAGTGTTGCAAGATGTTGTGATTAGCTAGTAAACAAATATAACATATGCGCTGACAACATACAAAATTTCAGCATTTATAAAGGTAAACCAGGCCAGAATGTAGATTAAAAAAGTAGTGTAGCCCAGTTAACATGGCTGACTAATCATCATCAAGTCTAGGGAGTCACTCTGCCCGTTTTTGGAGCTACGTGGGTTAGGACGCTGGATCACCAGTACCTGTATTGGAGGGCTACCTTTGAGCCCAGAGTACCAGGGTTTATCAACCTTGTAGGATCAACTAGAGGTCATTCAGACTATTTGTTAAACATTCCTTGCATACTTCGTTCTGTCACGAGCTTCTAAATAAATGTATCCATATCCTTTAATATTTCTTATCAACATCACGTTTTGTAATAGAACATAGTAGTACAAATACAAACCATACAAAATCTAAGCCAGGCGTCAATTACGAACCCACAGAATCAGAATTCATTTACTTCCCACATCCTCGGCCGCAACCCATCCTGACAACCTTAGGCTCACTTCAAGAAAGAATTGGGTCGGTGAAAATAATATATTTAGCATAATCTACAACCATTATATTTCAAAATACTTTCTATCATTCAGAAATAAGCTTAAATAACTTAAATTTAAACTTTTTTAAATGTGCTTTGATACCTTCCACTTGTTTTACTGTACAACCAGTGGCGGCTCTACTATAAAGGCGAGCTAATCGACCGCCTAAGGCCCCACGCCTTCAGGGGACCCTCTCTGTGATTGATTATTGAGTAATGAGGTTTACGGAGCAAGATGAAATCGATGGGATAGTGTTTACTATATAGCTATTACAATTATTTGAAAGAAAAACAATCAGGAATCAAATATGGAGGAACTATTGTGATAGTGAAAATTTCTCGATTTTTTGCCCTAGAAGTTTTATGAGCCCAGTAGTTAGAATATGGTGTTTTCTCATCTGGTGGGCATGGATATGTGTGTGTGTGTGAGTGTGTGTGTGTGTATATTTATGATATAAAACATATGATTGCTCACATTTTAAATTCTAATTACTTGAAACAGTACATTTTCTTGGCCAATGGCCATACCTAAGATCAACAATGATATAAAAAAAAGACTATCAGTTCTTTCAATTGTATCAATCAAAAGTGAACTTTCAACAAAGCTTGAATACTCATCCATCATAGATGATTCCATTGCCGTTGAAAGAAGAAAAATGTATTGAAAACTCCCATCTCAAACGTTCCAAAATACTCTAAAATTAATTTTCTATATTTATTATTATATTCACACATCCCATATAATTTTATTATGTTTATGTAAATTCAATATAAACACTCTTTTTAACAGTACTTTATTATGTGATATAAAATTAAAAAGAATTTTTCAGTGACTCTAAAGTTTCTTTATTTTAATTTTTTCCCCAAAAATATTGTAAAAATCCTCAAATCTTATATTATTTTTCCCACATCACTTATAAACTTTATTTTGCAAGCTCTGAGGTTGCATGGTTACTTTATTACTTTCATCTTAGTTCTTATAGACAAATATATATTCCAAATTTAGATTATTTAGTGCAATTTTTAGGTTAGGTTAGTTTAGGTAACAAAGGGACCCAACAAATGACCCACCTATAGCCTCGCATGCCATTGTGCCGCCACTCTGTATAATGATACTTTTAACATATTTCCTTTCTTCCATGAACTTGTAAAATACAAATTTTAATTTTTTATAAGCGTTTTATAAGAACCAATTTGTCTTAGTAATGTATTTTTCAAGGTCTTTGTTAAACTTTCTTATCACAATATTGTAAATATGTCAATTGATTCTTATTCTTATTTTATTTTTAATGAGTGCATTTTGGCCATTTGTCATCTTATAGCAAACTTTTTCTTTCTGATTCACCCATTTATTTGTTTATATAACCGACCCCGTGGTGTAGTGGTCATTGCACCTGGCCACGAACCTAGGGGTCCCGGGTTCGATTCCCTGCTAGTACCATGGGTAGTTTTCCTGAAAGAAGAATTATCCCAATTGTCACCGTGGTTTGGTTTATTAGTTTTAAGTTAGGTTTAAATGTTTACACTGATTACACACCCTCATACTCACTATCATCATCACCTCATCTCATCGGGACATGGAAAGAGCCTCTACGGAAAGGATGTACGATTAGAACATTCGGGAAACGGTACATTATTACAAGCTGATATTTCCAGAAACTGAGCTACGAGTGATGTATCCCAGACATGCTATTTTCTTATTATTATGATTATTTGCTTATATAATTGATTTTAAGATGTCTCAATATGGAAGATGGAAAAATTGCCCGGCCTAAAATCGGAAAAAACATATCGTGGCGTAGCAAGGCATAGCTTAGCTTAGAATAGCTTATTTTATCTTTCTGTGTGAAACAACACATTTAAACATATTATGTTCCGCTATTTTTTTTTAAAGCGTTAGCAGAGCAAAACTTAGCTTAGCTTAGCGTTATGTTTGTACCGGCCTTAAAGGCAAGTTATCTACTTGTATGATTATGAAACATATTCTATTTTATTTTTATCTTTATACAATTCCTCTTTTGTAATACTTTTTTATCTACTGCGTCTTACTAACTGTTCTTACTTTACGAATTTTAATTACGCTAATCTTCACCTCTGACAAGATGTGTATTAATCACAACTTGTGAATGTGAGGAATGCCAGGCCTCCACCGTGGTTCGGATTCCACGTTA
>CABFWO010004703.1:3163-30853 GCA_902155825.1 Timema genevievae
AAAAAAAAAAATATTTTTTTTTGTTTTTTTTAAAAAAAAAAAAAAAAAAAAAAGAAGAGAATTCATGGCTACCACAAGGTATTTTGCCTGCTTGTCTACAGACGGTTAGTTGGTTATATCCTCTCCTTGCATTCTCATTAGCTAATACGCCACACTCAAGTCATTGATTATAATTATATACTACCTACCATGCATTAGTACAATAAATTAGAGTTAAATCAGCTTAATGCATTGCACACAATTCATTATTCACTGTGTATCAATTTTAAACTCTATCATTGTAGATAATGTATTTCAACTTTTTGCGCACTATTTACTATTAGCTATGCGTTATGCATGAATGTAAACCCACCCTAAACTATCAACACAAGACTCTAGCTGAGGGTACTGACACGCCAAACACCAATAAGACACCCTGATAAAAGTGTTTTGATATCTTAAAACTGAAGGGGAAATAATTTTTTTTAGTATAACTAAAACAAATGCATAAAATAATAGGTTTGTATTATTTTATTTTTATCTATATAACTATAGCAATAACTATATTTTAAATATATCTATGACAGTTAGATTATATATACTATCCAACATTCGACGCAAGTGAGAGAATTATTTCCATAGATAGGGATAGGATGAGAAGTGGAAAAAAAAAAAAAAAAAAAAAAAAAAAAAATCAGGAAAATTTAGAAAGACATAAGCGGTGAAAATTCACGATGTTCATGAAGCGGTGAATAAGAAAGACCAGATTTTTCTCTATCACAAAACTAATTAGTTAATTAAGAAAGTAAAAATATATTTTAGTATGTGCCATGTCACACGTAATTATAAATTTAGGGGGTAGGGTACTTAAAAAAAGATTTTTTAATGAAAAAATTGTTTTGTATCTTAAAAAATTATTTAACATTTGCTGATTCATAATGTTTACTTTTTTACTCAAAGGTTATTCTAATCCTTCTACTGGTACCATGACATTGATTCTATGTGTAGTACGCCAAATATTTGTAGGTCTGAACAGTTGCAAGTTCTAATAGCACTTACGGCAAGAAACTTGATATAGGCTATATAATAAAGGACAAGAGCAGATATCTAAGATTCGTGGACCTCAAGAAGCATTAGAACATGTTATAGTTAACTCTGAAATGTTATAAGAAACTATTTCAAAGACTGCTGTTCGTAAGCATTGTTGTAATGGTTTACTCAGACTATTTGAAAATGGACCCAGGTGGGGTTTGGCAATATTGATAAACTTTATGTTCCAAAGAGGTTAGGAATAAATATTACAGTTCAAATACCATAAGTGGCCTCAAGTTTCTTGATTTAGTAAGAATAAGAAAGGTTGATTACCCACTCTAACTGCTGTCAAAAGACGCAAGAATTAAGAATAGGCAAGTAAAAAGGAAGATCTGTGAAAAGGAACTATAACAAGAAGATCCTGAGTATGGTCCAGGAATGCATTAAAAAAGTAAACATTGCATAGCCACATTAATTTCTTGCGATAAAAATACTGCTATTTTGTACTTTATATTCAAACTGGATTTCCCGGAAGAAGTTTTTTTTTAAATTTAGGTACCAATTTCTCAGCCATTATATAAGATATATTAATTTTTTCCCCATATTTTCTTTTAGGTTTTGTGTGTATTGTATACCAATTACAATACTTACATTTTGAATAGAAAAAAGAAAACAATTTTTTTATATAAAAAAATGTGGAAAAATATACATTCATAAAAAAATCATATTAAATAAAATTTAAACGTTATAAAAATATAAACTAGTATACCGTGTAGATTGTATTTTAGTTATTGTGTGTTATTTATCCCAAATTTGTGTGATGAATAGTCATTGATAAAAGTGTACCTAAACATAGTCATTTTAACATGGGTAAGATAGGGAATACCCTACCCCCTTAAGCTCGAACTGTGACGTAAAACTTGTAGTAAATACAAAAATTAATATGTTCTTAATTTACAGGTATCTATGGAGCCATGGTTTTCCTCAGGGAAATGGTTGCTTTACGCCGAGATTAATGATCTGGAGCATTTCTTCCTTGGTATTGACGTTCCCTTTAACTCCGAGATGTTGGTAGTACTCCGCACCAAGTACGGTGTTGAGTTAAAAGAACTGTACAGAGCTCGCAGCTTTCTTCCCTTGCAGATCTGCCACTTCGGTTCCTGGAACAAAAGCTGTGGGTTTGAAGGTCCAGACTTGGAATTTCGTGATAGAAGAAATAATTTGCATGGACTTGCAATGAAAACAGAGTCTGTGCATGTACGTCAAGCAATACACACACATTTAGACCAACCAACCGTGCAAACCATTGTTTATACACTGTTTGTAATTGTAGGGTATCATCAATCCAGTCATTTAACCTACAGCGGTGGGGAGATGGACTCATATTAAATCCAATCTAGTCTGTTTTGTCTGTGGGTAACAGGCTCGGGTCCAATTCCCGCCCGGGTGAATTGCAGGAGGTTTTTTCCGAGAATTGGGTCTCGCGCTCCCTTTTCGAAGATGGTGTATCTCTTGTTAGCCTTTGACGCAAAATACACTCAAATGATTGTGCTGAAATTTTGCACGGAAATAACACGGACGTCCGTTTAACTTATGGGCTCGTTAAAATTTCCTCCACCCTTTTGTTTCAGTATGTCAGCTATAAAACACCACTTTTAGGCCTTTTCCCACAGTTTATTCTTACCATATTCTCATTGAATCAATTTTGAAAGGCTTCTAGATAAAAATACGTATTTTAAAACATTATTTAGTGTAAAGAACTAGTAATTGCTAGTTTCTTATAAATTATTCTACCCCACGCAATTGATGTGAATATATAAACAGCCCAGATGGCAGGTCACACGCACAAAACAAAATCATTATCTAAGGGAACTCCAAGGAGCCCAGCACGTATTTTTTCTGGTGCAAGGACTCCTTTGGTTTAAAATGTTTGAGAGCCTCTGGTCTAGACATTTAGTCATGCACTAACCAAACTATAACAATTTTACTGTCACAAATTAAATAATCGTATTTACTTTACATGGATTAGTTTTAATTATCCCCTTCCACTGTTTTAATTACAGTTCCCACCTCTTTCAACAAGGAAGGGAAAGTATGAATTAGGTGGCTTTGTCGGAGAAACTTGGCACATATTGGAACGGGTACTAAATTTCACGTAAGTTGAAATAAATATATGAGAATATACTTTCTATATTGTAATAAAACACATTTATTATCATTGATCTATATTTTTTAAAGACACGCATCTATCTGGATGGTTTTATTTGGTTGTTGGGGGTATTTTGTTTGTTTAAAATATGATATGCTAACGGTAAATTCTCTTTTGTGTGGTGTTCAAACCTGCTGTATCAATAAGAGGTTATTTCTACTTATCACGTCATCTGTAGTTAACGGAAAAAAGTCAATTCTAATGAACTTCCTGTAGGAAACTTGGTATTAATTGTTTGAGTCAAACTAATCCATAGGCGGCACAGAACAGTAAGTGTCAGCCAACACATAAACTCAAACTCAAATTATTAGAGAGGTGTATTACTAACCCATTAATGAATCTTTATCAACTTATGAATTGACCTATTCTATCTGTCAGCTATATATATTTAAATAAGAAGGATATATGGAATATAACTTTAATATTTAATATGGTTATAGTAATACGTAATGAACGCCTTCTAACTAATACATTTAACGGCGATTATATGATAATATGACTGCTGAATACAACGGGAAGCCACCACACATATTAACGATTTTCTCCCAAATAGAAAGTGCGCTTGGTACTAACCAGCATAGGGGCCAAGTGTGTGCTGCTGTGGATGATAACCGAGCAGAAAAAGCAACCTTTGGGCTGCAAAATCTTAATCTCAATAAAGTTAAACAAACATTATAACCTTATAGACACTTGGCTGAAAGAGGAATAAACATTAGTCTTATAACAAACACTTTTAAATGATGAATCCTGACTGTTGGTTAAAGGCTAGGTTACTTCTCTATTCAGTCAATTCAGGCAATGAATTCAATGAGTGGCTACAATTATAGCAGTATTGAACTTGTCTCCAGATCAGAATTCGTCAGCCTGTCCGACATATCATGGGGTGTGCCTCTATCCAACGGCTCCTGGACGGGACTGGTGGGCGCTGTGCAGAGGAACCAAATAGACGTGGTAGTAGCACTCTTGACGTTGTCTTCACAGAGATCTGAAATCGCTGACTTCTCCATAACATGGTCTGATCTCAAGTGAGCCCTAAACTACCTCGGATGTACATTTCAATGATACAGCATGCACTTACATCCTCAGATGAGTTAACGTTTTAAGATCTCATAACGAACGCTACGAACGCGTAACTTATTCAAATTCTTTCCCCCAACGTTCGCTTCGTTAGCTCCCTTCTAAAATGATAGCTTAATAAAATTGTGCACTTATTAAGTACTTAAGCTACTTGCTTATTTTAAAGTTAAAAGCTCACTTCCAACAAAGTATACAGAATAATTATTACTATGGTCTTATAGACCCAAACATATTATTTTCTTATATCAATATTAAGTCATTTGGGAAAGTTTAGAAATAAAATAAAACAATATTTCTGCCGAACCATGACTAATAAGGATGAAGCCTCCAAATGATTTTGTGATCTGAGATTGTTGAAAATAGGTCAAATAAAGAAGTTTCAAAAAAGAAAATCCACTGTAAGGCAACACGAATCATATTATTTTCCATACTTGGTTCCAAACGCGAAATTACAAAAGTGAGAAGGCCTCCTTGATAAAATAAAATAAAGGAATCCAAGCATACATGATAATATAAATTTATAAACCAAAAGAAGACAAATAATATCATTGGCATTATAGCAGTTTACATTTTGAATTTCTGTAAATTTAACATTTATTAAATACTTAAACGTGTAATTTATGTAGTTACTGGATTTAAAGAAGAAGGATGATCAAAATAAGAAGTAATACACTCTAGAAAAGAAATGTACACAGAATTAGTATAAATGTTTAGAAATAAGATTTGATTGATATTGATGAAAAACTATAAATGAATGTAAGAATGAAACACACCTTCTATCATGACGGTAGCCGGGAAAGGGGTGGTAAAAGTAAATTAGACCTCCTTGCTAAGAGTTGGGGAAGACATTATAAGTGAACCCTGATTTTTATAGGAAGCCCTTTTTCGACCATCAATACTTATTGAAAGATATAATAATATGTCCGGATTGGTTTCTAATGGTACTATCTACAATTTATTATAGGCTTCCAATAATTCTTCCTTACATTATACATTACTGAAAAGTGTATCTTTATATTATTTATAAGCAGACAATAAATGTTTATATATTATACTATTTACTTCTGCCATTGTGACAGCGTAAGTATCCAGTTTTAGAGAAACGGACTTCCTAAGAAATCAAACTGTAATAAGGACGATTCTAAAGATTAGAAGAGCTTCCTCCAAAAATGTCAACGAATAGCAAGAGCTCTGAGCAAGGGTGGAGATAGTGTTTAACCATAACCTCACACATAAAAAACAATCAATGCTCACTAGGCCAAAGACACAAATATAATTGTAAATTAAAAATAAATATTAGAATCAAACTTTTAGAAAATCGGAAATTAGAAATCAAAGATTAGGGCTAGTACATTGTTAAAGAGTTCGAGGTAGTTCTCACTTTCGCCACTAGAATGCATCACTATCACGATCATAATAGTAAGTGAATAGTTATCGCCGCTCTAGCAGTCAGATTACTTTGGAACTTTTAAAAATTTGCACACTGCAGCTGCTCCATTAAAAAGGAAAAATACAAAAATGCACTTTTGCTTTAGTAAAGTGGAGTTTGTGTCATGTAAGATTAGATCCAACACTACAGTTAAGTCTGTAACTGCTTCGCAGGTACAAGTTACTCTTTCAGATCTCTTCATTAACGTTGATAAAATCATAGCGCAAGTTCTTTATTAAATATTTAGTAAAGAAATTTGTAGAATATAAAAGATTGTATTATGTCGTAATTTCTTTTCTTGGGCTACGACCACACTTGCGACCAGGTCACGGTGAAGTATTGTATAGGTTCTTATGAGGGTGGCCACACTTGCGACCAGGTCACGGTGATGTATTAGTATAGGTTCTCATGAGGGTGGCCACACTTGCGACCAGGTCACGGTGATGTATTGTATAGGTTATCATGGAGGTAGATTCACTTTTTTGTGTGTGCAGTATTTCTTCTTTCGAATTTCTAGTTGACTTGTTGGCTTTGTAGCCCCTTTTCGTCCTCCAAGACAAAGGCAGGAATACAAAGTTACAAAATAAAGGGAGAATGAATACAGAGTGAGCTGATAGGACTATTAAAAACGAATATATTATTGGATAATATTATATCCGTTCACGTTTCCAAGCAATCCATTTTGCATCATTGCGGTGGACCAACAAGGATAAACATTTAAAATGATGACTCAGCAATCACCAAACAATAGTACCAGGAAGTTATATACAACCTAGCTTAATTGAAATAAAGTGGAAGTCAATAAATAAATATTTGTTTTATTTATAATAAAAGGATAAGTAATAACAAAGAGGCAAGCATGAAAAAAAGTACATTAAATATATATATATATTATTTATTGAAACCAACTAGAAATTTTACGTTACAATATTCTCTCTAATGGTCAAACAGCTTCAACAAAGACCATTATTATTATTTAAAAAAATAAATGGTACGGCAGACCGCACAGACTTTCTCTCTCTTTCTATAAACTCGTAAGATTTCTGAACGGAATAATGTACATTGTATCATCACCACTCCACATAAGAACACGCATAAAATAATATACAATGATATAGAATCAATGAGAAAAGAGGCGCATCTTTGTCCACCTAAGAGCATTTCAAACAGTTTAATGTCTTCCACAAGGGTCAACACTTCGTATTAAAATTTCGATTTCTGGTTAAAATTTTAACATTTTATAAGGTGTTGCAGATCTTCAAGTCATCGCATTGATATTTAATTATTCATTTATACATTTTGACCAATAAAAAATGTAAATATTGACTATTGAGTCTAAAATGGAGATAGATCATTGCTATGCAAACATTTCTCCTAAGAGATTTAAGGAAAAATAACATACTTTTTTAGATACTTATATTTAATTACTCTATGGCATTGGAGAATTATTGCGTTAAGACTTAAGTAGTATATGTTTACAACTAAAGCTCACAAAATTGTATTAATATATTTGCAAATATCTCAGAAACTGTTGCTTTTATAAAAATATATGTCAAATAAAAGTTTTTTATTTCTAATAGTCCTACAATTTTGCAATGATAAGTTGTTTAGTTTCTCAAATAGTTGTGGAGATACGGAAATTAACGCTTCTGTAAAGTACCCTAAAAATCATTTTCATAGGAAAATGAAAATAGCCAGTTTATTTATAATCTTAATCAACGCCTAGATACGAATTTTAATCAAAATCGTTTGAGCAGATTTTGAGAAAACCAAATTTTTCTCTTTTCGCCCTTCAGTAAACTACCCTTAATTTTAAGTTTTTATAGACACACAGACAGACGGCATTGCAAAGACTATTTTTTAGGGTTCGGGGGGTCATGAGACGTCGACATCCATCAACATTTCAGGTTAGTTTTTTTTACGATCGCAATACTTAAGCTTTAATGTCCAAAAAGTTAAAAATATATATATAATTGCGTATAGATTGAAAATTATTGATTTTATAAAAATATGTTTCGAATAAAATATTTGTATTATAAATATATATACATATTTGTAATGCTAAGTAATTTCATATCTCAAATAGTTTCGGAGCTATTATAAAAAATGTTAATTTACGCATCAGACCGGAGCCCTTAAAGCCATTTTGCCGAAATATTGAGAGTAGCCATTTTGTTTGGAATATTTATTAATGTTCATAAATGAAATTTAATCAAAATCGTTAGAGCCGATTTTGAGAAAATCGACTTTTTCTCTTTTTTCCCTTCAGTAAACTACCCTTAATTTTAGGGGTAGATATCCAATTCCAAAAACCCCTCGGGGCAACCCTATGAAAACCCTAGATATCAAGTTTCAGCTCAATCGGTAAAATAGTTTAGGCTCTAGTTGGAGGTACAGACAGACAGACAGACAGACAGACAGAAAGAAATTCAAAAACCACTTTTTCGGATTCAGGAAGTCATGAAACGTCAAAATTCATCAAAATCTCGAGTTCGAATTTTTTGACGATCACTATACTTTCTCTACCTGTAAGATAGAGAGAAAGTAAAAAGACTAATAAGCAGGCTCTATAAATAAACATCAAGTATTATTTAGTTAAAATATATTAGAATAACGTCCCAATATAACATCTATATTGCTACTAGCTGAAAGGATTTTGAATAACCAATAACATTTCATTCCCTTAATTCCACAAAAGGCTAATAAGAAAATATTTAATTTTAAATTTAATATTTCCTAAGTCAACAACCTAACATTAGTACATTTCTATTCCACTAGTCAGAAGGACTTTCAATAGAGATTTTTTTTCTCTCTCCCTATTTACTGAAAGGATTAAATGATGAAGTACAAGATTTAACATAATATACGCTTTAGTCAACTAGACTCCCGCATCCATTATTTAAGTTTAATTTCCATTAGTCAGAAGGACTTTAAATATACATTAATATTTTTCTCCTTATTTACTGGAAGGACTAAATGATAAGGTTTCAAAATATAATTTAACATAATATTTTTATTTGTACCATCTAGACTTTATCCACGTCCGTTATTTTAATTTCAATTAGTCAGAAAGACTTGGAACAAACATTAATAATTCTCTCCTGAAAGGACTAACTAGCAAAGTTTTCAAAATTTACATTACATAACTTTAAGTGAATGACTTTCAATTGTTGAATTTATTATATTCCTAATTATAAAGTATTATTATCATTATGAAAAAATTAAGACTGAAAAGGAATTTTGAAGTACATATATCCGAAAATTAAATTTAGTTCTTATATTTTAAATAACGTAGATATTTCCTAGATTGATATCCCGCCAAGAGTAAAGTTTCCCTCGATATCCTGGTGGTATTTATTTTAAATATTTCCTCAAAGAGGGGGGAAGTAGGGGTTACATACAAGACAGACACAAGGAGAAAGGGAGGTATCCGGTGAAAAGAGAATATGTGACGAGATAATGGTAGAAAAACCCAGAACAGGCATCTAGGTGACGTGGAACATTTCAGCGCCGGAGGCGCCATACTTCATTCAAGTGGCCTCAGTCACAACTCAGAGTTGGACTGATCAGTTAGCTCGCGTATTAGTACGCCACGTGATCACACGTTCGCGTAGTGGGTTGTGGGGTGTGGTCGATGGTTTATTTGAAATGGTGGACACAGTGAAATGACACATGGTGAGTCTCAAATATTTTCACATTATTTAATTATTTGATTGAATATTATTTGGAGTAATTCCTTACTGTCTTTTAGAAACTAAACGTTGTAGCTATGATAAGAAGCTACAGCTGCTGATATAGTAGTTTCAGTACCGCACATAGTCAGATACAGGTCTACAGAAAAAACCACTACACAAAGTTTGTGTACATGTTATTTTTATTTTAATACGGATTTGGATACAGGCCTACTCGATATTTTTGGTTAATTTTCAATAAAGCTATATATTAAATAGATATAAAACATTTTTTCAAACTATTTTACTTTAGCTACAGAGAAAATCCACTAACTGTTTGGTTTACTAATGTAAGAGTAGACTACTACTATCTTCTCCGCACAAACTTCCGTATTAAACATAGCTGAAAACTACGCTATTGGCAAACTACGCCCAGGTCCTCATGACTGCTACTTGTTTCGGTAGTAGTTGTCATGATACATTGTATCAAAGAGTTGACTTGTAATTAACTTCAGTACTGAATTAAGTAATAACGTAGGTTAAATAAGGTGAATTATTCTTTCCCAAGCTATCTGACAATCATCAAGCTATCCAGCAAGCGCGACATCCACTGGTCAATGTTCCTCAGCCCGTTCGAGTCCCGACTGTGGTGGTGTCTCCTTCTGTGCGTCACATTGACTGCCGTGCTACTTGCTGTCCACTATCCCACCTCTTATCATCCTCCAGGGGATACTTCTCTTGTCCAGGCGCTCCTGGAGGGATACTTCAAAGCTTTCGGTGCAATGGTGTGCTTACAGAGTAAGTGAATCTGGCTATAGAAGTGAAAGTTAAGCTAAGGAATGGGGGGCTGGTAAGATGGACCGATTGCGGCTACCGGGAACCCGGAGCGCCAACTGAGGTGGACCATCGCTGGATGCCAGCAGTGTAAACTGCTGAAGAACCTGTGAGGGGTGCGATTCCGGTTGGCAGGAGGATGCAAGAAGGAAATGGTAAGTGGAGACTCCCCCCCGCTCGAGGAATCCCTCCTTGCTGGAAGCAGAGGGGGAAGGCAAAAGCGGATCGGTTGGGGAAGGACCGCTGGGAAAGGCGGAAGAAAGAGCAGCCCAGTGGAAGAAGATTAGGTTAAGTTAGTAGATAAGTAGTCTTAGGAATTATGTAAAATTAGTATAAGTTAGTATTAGGTCCATAGGTGGTGGTTTTGTAACAAAGTGGGCGGAGCGAAATATTCCGATAGGGCGCCTCCCCAGGAGGTGGATAGGGGGATGCTCGTCGCCGTCGCCCGGAGCCACGGCCCTGAAAACATGGTCCCAGGCGGTCGTGGAGCTGGGGGACGGCAAGGGGTACCGGGGATGAGAATACCCTGGGCGGACCAACTAGTAAACTAACTATAAGAAGGCATATAAAGGACATCTAGGTTAAGAGCTTATATCCACATTTAGTAATAATAGAAAAAAAAAGGATATGGAGAAATTGTAAAGGAAAATTGTATAACAGAGGAGGAATTTACGCCCCATTTTTTGTATAATAGGTAATGGAGTAAGAAAATAAATATAAATGAAAATGAAAAAATCCCTAACCCATTAGAGTTATTAGTACATAGCTGTATAACTCGAATGGGTAGTAAGACGCGGCGTTAAAAAAAGTTTTGTGCTATTATTGAAAATTCGCCTTAGGCTAGTTTATATATGTATAGATGGTAAAAAAATATTTAATTTACTATAATAAGACAAAGAAAAAGTTTAGAGAACTCCACCAGCTCTTTGTATACTATCCCTAATTATAATATTTGTTAAAGAGTTTGGCTTGCATAGTTTGTGCTTTGCATCACTATTCTAACCCTCACGCCGGAATTACAATCAATTTAATGCAGCATTCACATGACTTACGTTGCTTGCAACATGATCAACTGGTAGGAACCATGGAGGAACTATCTTGGCGCACGACTGAAGCCGCTGACCTTGACTCGGGGTATGTTGGTGTGAGGGGGTATGAATCATCCAGGGTGGCGTGTGGCTGCTCGCTTCTGGCATTTCCTAGCAAAAAGTTGTAGGCATGAGTCTGTGATTATTTTTTGACATGGAAAGAAGGTTTTATCTTGCAGTGCATTTGGCTGCCACAACAGGCGGGAATAGAATAATTACAATGTAATTATTGTAATCCAGTTTAATTTTACTATGTAAAGCAGTGTAAACAACTAGAGCATAATATTATTCTCATGATTATATAGACCTAGGCCTATACATTATATAACCTAGGCTATATGTTATTTTAATGTACTTAATAAACCAAGAAAGAAAATACTAAGCATTTTAGAAATTTACCCCATCCCAAACAGAATTATTCTATGCATAACAATTACTTTTCTCATAATTTACTAAAGTTAGGTAAGTTACAACAAAGCTATTATGAGTTTAAAAAATACTACAATGCTCAATGATTATATATAAATTTTAGCTTGAACATACTGTAATTTTAAGCTAATTTATTAATATTAATAACATCAATCTAGATTCTAAGTTAATTTGCATTTTCAGACGCTTGTTATTACTCGAAATACAAAGTAATCTTTTATGTTTTGTACATAAAAATAACGCAGATTTATTCAACATTTACACCCCACTTACATAAAGCATCTAAAAGCTCTTATTCGGGCTGTATTCTAATTCAAGTGAGCGCGCGTCCCTTTTTTCCGTATGCTTCCCATGTTAAACCAGGGACTGGTTGCCATACTATTCCATACAGTGGCTCGATACGTCTCTCCGTGAGGGGGGCGTGGCTAACTTCAATTTCTCACAACGCTACAGCATAGAGATGTCCTCTTGGTATATATAATAGCTCCATGGTAGGAACATGTTTACTTCTTGCAACAGTAGGTTAATGTGAATGTTTTTTCGTTAAACAATTCTCAAGTTAATGTCACATCATTGTTACATTAGAGTATAGAACACAAAGAGGGTTAGATTCTTGACTCTTTTTCTTTATTATATTAGGCTATAGTTTAAAAAAAATATTTTATATAATCCAAATACACAACAAGAATAGGCTAGCAAGTTTCAATAGTAACAAAATAAATATTGCAAGAAAATTATATAGGCTGTTAATTTTAAAATTAAAACAAAACTTATCTAAATCATGTAAAAACATTTGGCCTTAGTTGGTGTACCATTCTCTAGACCAGTATGGTCCAAGTGGGGGCCCACGGACCAAATGCGGCCGCGCTCACTGAAAGTGTAGCATTCACTGTATTCTGGAGAAAAATTAAAGCCCACCTTTGTATGGCAAATGTGAACTAGCTAGGGATTCAAATAAAAATATTTTTTTAAAAAAAGGTCACAATTGTATTTTATTATGCATTTATTTTATTAAGAATGATATTTATAAATAAATTTATAATACTAAGTTGGTTGTAAAAGTGTGTGTGTCTACATATTTCAGCATTTTTTAGAGAGTAATAAACTTGGTAACAGGGCCTACACTTTCTCTGGCAATAAAATTTTAAAGATTCTACCAGCCAAAAGTATTATATAAATATAAGTATTGAGAGTAATTGTTCACTAGACCTAAGTGTTATTTGTTGGCTTATATTAGCTATGGGATACTAAATCTTTCTTTGGCCCCCAATGCAAACCGAAAATAAGATTTGGCCCTTGGGGTGAAAAAACTTGGACCACCCTGCTCTAGACTAAAACCGAGAACTTCACAGCTAATATATTTCATTGATGTAAGCCATATTTAAGTGGGCATTTTTTATATATTTTGATGCTCAATAATTAATATTTTTATAATAAAAACTATCCAAACTTAATTTAACTAACATCTCATGTGTTAGTAAATAAACATCTTTGTTAAGCTGTAATTGGTAATATCGTTAAAATAAACTAGCCTAGCTGGTATTTCTTTTAAAAAAATATGTGAAGGAATGGAATAGGAATCTCATAGGACAGTTAATTAATTAATGTTGGTGACCTGGCGGTCTAGGGGTAAGGTGTCGGACTTCTGTGCTGGGGGTCCGGGGTTCAATCCTCGGTCCCGGCGCAGATTTATCTGATTGCCAAACCCTTCCTTCACCTCTGACAAAACATGTATTAATCACAACTTGTGAATGTGAGGAATGCCAGGCCTCTACCGTGGTTCGGATTCCACGTTAAACTGTAGGTCCTCCATTTCATCTCACAATCACCCTACCATTACATATTAACGTGAGTACAACTTAAACAGGTAGTAAGGCGCGGTGCTAATAATAATAATATAACAATAATTATAATGGTGTGTTTGTTAACACAATATTTTTGTGCAAAATATTTTGGGATATTCTAGGAAAAACATGTTGACACATGGTCGGTTGGATTTTGTTAGGTTAGTATAGTAGTAGTAGTAGTAGTAGTAGTAGTAGTAGTAGTAGTAGTAGTAGTAGTAGTAGTAGTAGTAGTAGTAGTAGTAGTAGTAGTAGTAGTAGTAGTAGTAGTAGTAGTAGTAGTAGTAGTAGTAGTAGTAGTAGTAGTAGTAGTAGTAGTAGCAGTAGTAATAATAATAATAATAATAATAATAATAATAATAATAAAACAACTATTGCGCATTAAAATACTTTTAGTGCTATGTTGTGACAATTTACATTCATTTAAATATTTACGTTAGCCCTTCTGTAATTTAGGTAAGGCATATACAATTTTTTAACAATATTAGTTGTAATATTATTAGAAACTTGCTATTTTGGTTGTGTGTATTAATTATATAAAATAATTTATTTACAATAATATGACAAAAAAGAGTGCCAATAATATTGCCCCTTTTATGTACTATTCCCTTACATCAAGTGCATCGTGATGTGTTTCCACTTGAAAATACAAAGTGGGTCGCTTTATTAAATTGATTATGATCCCGGAATCACTCTCGAGTCATATGTATAATAATCTGTGTGTCACTTCACAACACCAGCACATTTTGGTTCTCTGGTTGTATCAGAAAACAACTTTTTCCAAACATCACCTAAAACAATAGTAAATCTTTCTCATTCAATGTAGGATTTGTAAAGTTCCAATTTTCATCTAATTCAAGCTTAGTATTAACACACCTGTTCAATACAGAGTGTTGGTCCTCAAGATTATTTTTACTCACATAGTTAAATGTACTGATGGTAATAATTAGACACTTAGCCTAATAAAAATATTTGTAAAAAGGTGATCTATGTGGGTAGTTGTGGTAATTTGTCTAATGTCTAGGTTTAAATCAGGGGTGCGTACAACCCAGATGGGTAGTAAGATGCGGTATTAAAAAAGATCACAGGGTGCAAAACATACGAAATGGCCTATAATTTTTCAGAGTGCAGTATAATCTTACAAATTTCAGTAAAAAAATGCAGGTTTGAGTGCTAGAAAACCTAAAGTTGATAAATTATGTGATTTACAGGATAGACAGGAAGTCACTATCTGATTTTAAATGACTATAATTCTACTAACAATGGATAGTTTCACACAAAGTTAGAAATGTTCTCTGCACAAGTCCATGAGAATCTTTGCGGCATACTAAATCTCCACATACACGCCTGCGTTGTTAACCAGGTGTTGTAAGCGTCGCTGTATGTTATGAATTGTCTTGTTAAGGAAATCCTGGGGATCATTTCCTAATACAGCATTGATACGTTCCTCTAATTCTTCTAGAGTGCGTGGCTTTGTCCGGTATAGTTTGTCTTTGGTCCAACCGCACAAAAATAATTATCACATGTCATGAGGTCATGACTTTTGGTAGGCTCTTAGTGTGGTCCCCCTGTCAGTCATCCCAACCAATACCCCAATAAGTGTTTATCCACCCAGTCACGAATTATGAAGGCAAAATGGGGTGGGGCGCCGTCATGCTGAAAAATAACATTGTGAGTATTTTCCCATTGGGAGACCACTGGCCTCACATCTTTGACGCAGCATGTTAAGGTACTGGTCACCGTTTATGGTGCCTCGCAAGAGGATGGGACCAATGACCAGGGTTGAAAAAACCCTGGTTTATTTTTTTTAAAAGTTGGGTTGTGTAAAGTTTTATTGGGTTTTTGTGGTTTAATTAAAGATATTATGTATGTTTATCTGATTAAACCAATAATTCAAATATATTAATTATTTGGGACCAGAGAAACATATTTCATTATAGTAAGAAAAGGAGTAATAAGAGACATAATAAAGGAAAACAATAATGCAACAATGTAATTCTTGGCAACAATACTGTATAAGCTAGCAGGTTGGAAAAAAAAGACTGTAGAAGGAATAGAAAGGGGAGGTAAGACCATGCATCAAATTATTGGCAAGCCAGCTGCAGAATTGATTTGTTGCTTTCTTTAGTTAAAGGTAAAAGGTAAGAATGTTTGCTATCTCATTTGCTTATTTGACAAAGTATTATTTCTAGGGCCTAGCATTAATACAGTGTAGGTACCTTGAAATGATATTATCCCACTTGAGTTGCTAATTTTAAAACGTCTGGATAACACTATATATACAAATCAATGTATTATTATTGGTCTTAAACCAAAAGGTTTTCAACAAAATGACTAACTATATTAAAAAATTAGATGATTGCTTCGTATGCAAAATATAATAAGTATATTTTTGAGTTTTTTAAGTGTTTTTTAATAAAACCCAGGTGGGGTTTTTTGGGCAGGGTAAAATTATAACAACCCTGCCAATGACACGGTCAACATAGAAAACTGCTTCCTCACTCTGAACAATTTCACGAAACAGATCCATCCAGTCACTGTGCCACGAAAGCATAATTTCTCCATATTCCCAGCACCTCTCACACACAGGCCTCCGCATATAATTCCTGTACATAATGGGGTTTCCAGGGCCGAAAGTTCAGATGCTTCTTCAACACTGTATGCACCATGTATCTGGGGAGTCTACTCTCATGAGAGGCCTAGCATTTTTACTTAATGGAGCTGCTCGTGAACATTTCCCTCACTGCCGCAACACTCCACACTGTTGACACTCGGTCGCTTCTTGTTGCGCCTGCAAATGACCCAGTTGTCATTAATTTTGTGTGGAAATTTCAAATTGTGCTGGGATAAGGTGTGGCATGTTGACCGTTAACACATCTCCACCACCGCCGCACAAGGACGACAGATTTCCACACTTTAAAATGTGAAACTATCTGGGTGCAATCCTTCAAAGACAACTTGTTCACCATTTTTTCACTCACTCACTCACAGTAGATGTCTTGTTATTAGATGATTTTCTTGGAGACCCTAGAATATCGGGGAAAACATTTTTGCTAATCGATCAATAACTAACAAAATTACGGTCATTTCAAACCAAATAGTGATTTCTCACCCACCCTGTAGAGTAAACATTGCTAAAGATAATTATGTTGAGTCATAGATCTAATGCAATTTCTTTTTCCTTCACATTTAGTTTACAACTGGTGCGAGATAAAATCAAAAATGTGGATAATGAATCTTGGTAAGCCTGTGAGTGTACCAAGCCTAAACGAAGCAATGGCCATCGAGCTAGGAGCCAATCTACTTGGTGAAGGAATAATATTCGTAGTTGCGGCAGGAGTCATATTTTTGGAGTACGCCCGCTCAAGTCGCAAAGAGGCGGCGAAAGAAAAGGCACTTAAAGACGAGCTAAGTACACTTAGTTACACAATTCAGGAACTGTATTTTCAGACAGAAAAACAAGACGCCCAAATCAGGGAGCTACTTAGAGCTGTAAGTGAACTACAGGGTTCTGTTGTGCAGAAACCATGGTCAAAGATTCGCAAGAATAGTGATCCTTTTGGAGACCCGTTAGCTACTCCTTCCCTCCCAACAACGCCAGCACCATCCTTACCGTCTTCTCAAGGACCTTTGCAGCAACCAAGCTTATCAGTTACACAAGACGAGATGCCAAAGGCAAGTTTTTTAGTAGAGGCGTTAAACTATATCGAAAGGGATGTAAAAGGTTATCGATAGTTCATACTGGTTTAGTGAATTGTTGTGAAATAGTATATATTTATTTAGTTCACTTCTAAATGCTGTCACATTTAAGGTATCACATGCTAGTGTCTGCCTCTTTGTAAGTCTAAGTTATATAAAATAGGTTTTTTTGTGGTCATTTATATTTTACAAAACATAAATTAACTTTTTGTGGAGAATGTGATAAGTTTATAAATATGCAAATTTACACAAATATTGTGGGGAATGTACTGTAAGTGTGTGAAAAAACTAAACTACCATACTTTTCAAAGTAAGAGCCTTTTTTAAAATTCAAACATATTTTTTTGCATTCAACACTGATAAGATTTTACTACATTATTAGTATTATCTGACCATGGCTAGAGATCCAGAGGTCCAGGGTTCGATCCCCAGTGCTTCCAGATTTTCGCTGAAGCAGTGGGTCTGGAGCAAGGTTAACTCAGCCTTTTGAGGACAACTGAGGAGTTACTTGAATGAAAAATTAGTGGCTTCAGTCTATAAAACTGAGATCAACAACCAGAAAGTTCACTGTGCTGACCATATGACAGCCTATATCCTCAAAAGTTGGCACAATCTTGGCCAACAGACGGCAGTCGCTCAATCGATATGGCTTGATTGCAGACTGATGCCATGGAGTTTTTATTAGTATTATTTTATAATCTGTATTAATAATATCTATCAAAAGTGACAGCTGCAGATCACTTAACCTGATACATAAATACATGAAAGTAGATCTTTAATTTTTCCAACATTTAAAGAAGGCTCTCAATATGAAGTAAATAAAGTAAGTAAATAAAATATTTTTGCTTCAGATCAAACATAGAGTTTAATTTTCTTAACATGGTGATATCAAAATTTGTTGAATATTTGTTATGAGTACATTGACATTAGATGACAAACTTGTTAAATTAAGAGAAAAAATTGTCATTTAATTCCAGGGTAAAGGTGACCTGGTGATCTATGGGTAAGGTGTCAGACTTCTGTGCTGAGGGTCAGGGGTTCAAACCTCGGGCCCGGCACAGATTTAACTGATTGCCAAACCCTTCCTTCACCTCTGACAAGACGTGTATTAATCACAACTTGTGAATGTGAGGAATGACATTAGCGTAAGTGCGTATAACCCGAACGGGTAGTAAGACGCGGTGCTAATAATAATAATAATAATAATAATAATAATAATAATTACAGGGCACCCATGACAGATATTAAAGAAATGTTTAGGTCACCAGATGAAGAAAATTAAGTTCTATGTTTGTACTAAAGCAATATTTTATTTATTTTGACCAAAAAAGTTTTGATATTAAAAACTGCAAAAACAATTATTCATTTTCATGTTCCCTACGTTCCCACCTTAAACATGGTTAATAGGAATATGGGTTGTGATTGTAAACCTTTGCGTCACTAGGCTACAGTTTAATTTAAAATACATTCATAATCTGGTCTTGTAAATTAGTTGTCTGCCACTTTTATAATTGCCTTATTCCCTAGTCTATGGCATGAATAACTAACTGTAAATAATTGAAAAATATCCATGCTAGACATTATTTAGAAAGATATATTTCAAAGCTACTTTATCTGGGGTTAAAAATACTGTAACTCACCTTTCAGAAACTTGTTCAAATATCTATTGTTCTGAATACAGCCTCCACTGCATACTAAAGTAGACAAGGAAGAGCCTAATAGTGATTTGATTAGGAGTTTTCAAGCCCTAACTCCACTGGGGAGTAGCTGGGAAAACAACAGAAATACAATAATTTATTCCAATTGTACTAACTTATTGTATTGAACCTTATCTGGCAATTAATAAAATCACTAAATCTACTTTGATATGATCTTGTGCTAAGCCAATGTGTTCTGCGTCTGTCATTTGTGATTATGTCAATTTTGACTGTTTTTGAGATTAATATATTATGAGGTGGATATATGTATACCCGGATTTTCTTACGAATAAACATTTGGAGCGTCTTTTAGAGAATACGAAAATATTTTATAGGTATTGGCAATATCTATCAAAATTTGCAGTTGCAGATACCATGATTTGACATAAGAATATGTAAAAGTAGATTAGTAATTTTTCCTATCTGTCTGATATGTCCATTCTTTATAAAAAAAATTGGGGTATTATATCACTATTTACTTATTTTTTATGTGTCTTTATAAAACTAATTCTAATTTGTTTATACATATTTATTAAAAAAAAAACCTCCCAAACAACAAGAAGTGTTGGTGTTATTTTATTTTTTGGATGCTTTAGTACCAAAAATCATAATAGAAATCTTTCAAAAATGCTTACACACACTGAAATTAATAGATGTGAAAGCCTACATAAAATTATTAATAAAAAGATCACTTTGCCTATATGTACTATTTAAATAAATGGTATAACACAACTCTACAAACTTTCTCAAATTGTGTATTATGGCTTTGAAGCTGATTTTCAAAAATAGATTTTGAGTAAACTACCCTTAAGTATGTTTCCCTTAAAAACAAACACATCATCTTTTTAATTACAATAACCCCTCATTAAACCAAATTGCTCAAATATGTTGAACAAAATTCAAATTTTCAAAAATAAATTATTTGTTAAGTACCATAAAATTATTTATTTGTGAAAATAAAAATATATTTCTATTTATCATTAAAAATGATTCCCAGATTCCTATTTTGAACTCATTCTTCAATGTCAATTTAAAAAAAAAATCCCACTCTCTATAATCTGTCGTAAGTAAACTAGCCCTAAATTAATTTATTTTAGATACCGTAAATAAAGCTACATTACTATTGATAGTTTAAAATAGCCCCTCGATACCAATTTTGAATCATATTGTTAGAGCGATTAAAAAAATCAAATCATTAGCTAACTATTTTTTTTATAAAAATAAATATATACATTGTATAAAACTACAATTCAAGCAACTTAACCCATTTTGAACAATATCGTTAAAGCCATATTTTAAAATACTCAAATAAAAAAAAAGGTTATCAGTAAATTACCGATAACCAAATTCCTCCCTCCCCCACACAAACAAGTATACAGCTTTATTTGTCATATTCATGTAAAACCCTCCCCAAATATACATTTTAAGCAAAATCCTAATAGCCATTTTCAAAACAATTTGAATTTTCAAAAATCCCTTATTGCTTTTTTAACCAAGACCAAGTATGCAGGATTATTTGTTGAATGTCAAACACTCCCAAGGTACCCATTTGCAACCAAATCGTTTGAGCCATTTGTAAAATATTTCATGTTTTTAAAAACTCTATCATCAGTAAACTACCCGTAAATGAATTTTTACCCTTAAAATCACTTATAGGTTATTTCTCACACAAGCTCCAGATATGCATTTTGAACAAAATTGTTTTAACTACTAAATAAAATTGTTAGAGCTATTTTTTGAAAAATTTGGAATTAAAAAAAATTAATGATCACTAAATTGTCCTCAATTAAAGGGCTAGGGTAAAAAAAAATTGTGGTGTAGCCCTATAATATTTAAATATCAAGTTTGAACAAAATCCATCATACTCTTTTGGGTTTGTGTTCACCTAAAACATAAAGATTCGTCATAATCTCAAGATCGATTTTTTTCACGATCACAATAATTTCTCTTGATATGAGAAAGTAAAAAAGGATACAAATACTGTCACTGTTTACTTTGTGTTACTTCTTTTTAAGAAACTCATTAATTTTTATTTGTTTAGTAGCAACTTTCCTTTTCAAATTGAATAATAAACTTTTAATATTAACAATGTTTGCTTGGTCTCTTTTGGTGATTTCGTGAGCATACATGAATCTCTTTCCCTGCTTCCATCAAACATACAGCCCTCTACACTAGCTGCTTCCTGTACACCTGCTTGAAACACTTGATCAGATCCAAATCAAGAAGCTGTACGGCACTGGTGAAGTTTTAAGAGGGTAAAAAACTACCTTTACATTTCTTAACGAGGATGTGTTTGGAGAATTAATGGCACAAATTATCCACAAAGAGAAGGATTTTTCTGCTTAGGGCACTGAATGGTGCCTCAAGAGCACGCAGACGGATTTTGAAAATATTCTACATCCAGATTTTCGAGCTGGCACAATGGGTGACAGTTAAATTTTGAAACACCTTGGTTTCACAGACTTTACAGTAACAATGGACACACGTTTGTTTGAGCCATCGCTTCTTGTGCACAATAGTAGCCCTACTCTTGGCCGCTTATTCCCACTTTTCCCTCCATGGATGGTATCACCTTTTACTTCCAGTGTTTGGTCTGGCAAGCAAATTAAAGAGAGGCCTGTTTCATCCGTATTATAAATGTCCCAAGTCTCACGCCTCCAACAGCTTCAGACGCCTCTAAACCAGAAGTCTGTGGCACTTAGTGTCTTTCTTAAAATCAATCAATCCTGAATTAACTTTCTTAGGGACTAAAAATTCTGACCAATAGATGTGGGAAAAAGGATAAATCGAGAAACAATTGATGCTGCTTTTATTTTCATAGTTTAAATAGGATGCATTTAGGGACCATAGAAATTGAACCGGGAAAGTGAAACATTCTGGAAAGATAAATTGGGGTTTCACTGTAGTCTAAACCAGCGTTTCCCAAAAGGTGTTCCGCGGAACCCTGGGGTTCCGTGGAAGGGTCAAAGGGGTTCCGAGTTCTGTCTGAGAATTAACTAAAACGTTCGTAGAAAACAGTCATAACATAGCCGCGCCGCTGTAAGTCTATCTAGTATCAAACAGCGCGGGCGGAGCGGGGTGGCGGGGCGGTGCACCTGTCGAGACAGCCTAATTTTAGTGCTATTATAAGTAAATATGTGAACAAATTTCATTCTTCACATTAAATAGTTACTTTTTTTTTGTATGATAAATGTTTTATAATATTTATAATAATAATTTTTTATTTAATTATTCTTTCTTTTCATGTCAAACATGAAAATATTCCGACTACACTACAAGGTACAATCACTTTTATTATTATCAAAATGGGGTTCCACCAAAAAAAGTATGATCAATTAGGGTTCCGTGGCCAAAAAAAATTGGGAACCTCTGGTCTAAACCATAACAAAGCTCTCTTTACAGTACAAATAAAAACAACACTCCTTAGTAAATCTTGCCACCAAATTTTTCTCATCATTGATATTTATTTGAATTTCAACTCTGCAGCTCGCCTACTACTATCAATTTATTATGTTTTGTCAGTTCAAATAGGCTACCCACCGCTACTGTATTTTAATAGCAGTCCCCTCAATACTGTTTACTAACTGGTTTACGATGCATCAAGTCTGTGATTAGTCACTGGAAACTCAACCTGCTAGTCACCGGCTACCTCAGTTACAAACTCAATCGTAATGAATTAACAATTATTGAACATTTAATGTACTATTCAAGGTATCTTTCTTTTGACATTCTGTACAATGCTATAAATTTTGAATCAATTTGTTGTAGTCCCATTGCCCTGAAGAATAGTTTATTAATATCAATAATAATAATATTAATAATAATAGTCTGCAGTTTATATTATTTTCTTTGTACGAATTATTCCAAAATCTTCTTTGGCTGTGTCTCTTATAACTAATAATAATATCCTTGGCACTCGAGGCACTAGACATTATATTAATAGATATTAAATATTTCAGAAGCCTTAAAAAGGTGCTTGTAGCGAGACAGTATGAAACTGATTGAAATTCCACCACTTTTGCTTAGCGCTGTGTGCGAAACATAAATAACAAAAAGTTACTGACCATTTCGTGACTTCATTCCCTCACTAACCAGGTCATTCACAGTTGAGTAGAGCTGTGGGCGAAAGGCCTCATATTTTCAAATTGAAATAGTTAAATAAAAATAACATTCTCCTAAATATTAGAAAAGAGGTTATATTAAAAACATTATGTTGGCTGCATTTGTCAATATTGACGCTGTTTTTAAAAGACACAACATGAGCTGGCATATGAATATATTAAAATAATTAGGTTTGAGTTATATTTACAAGTGTAAAAAAGGGTCTCAATAAATTGTGGATAGACTTTTAGTTAGTTTGAATGGAAAAAATTTAATAAAACAAGTTTCTTTTGTGCAGGGTTAATGTTGGTGAAGACATTCATTCGGAGAGGATAGTTTATGCATGTGTACTGTTTTATCATTATTCTATGTAATAAAGAATTAAACTTATATTTTGTGAACTTTTAAAAGAAATTTTATACAGTTGTAGTACTGTTGAATTTAGTATCAAAATGTACGTTTTAGTACCTATTTTGCTAGTGAAAGAATAATTATTGTTCCTTTTGTAAAACTTGCACTTTGTAAAACATCATCCCATACAAATTAGTTGGAAAGTATCTTATTATATGAGCCTACAAATTATAATGTTTAATTGTGTTATCATTGGGATTTTTTGAACTGTGAAAATTATTTCTGGTTCTTACTAGTGCCATATTTATAAATGAAAAACGGAATATAACATAAGACATACCTATTAAAATGAACATTTGAAAGAAAAATTGGTGTGATTTCACAGCACATAAAAATAAATAAATTTCTACATGTGTAATTTGAAATTGCTATAGAATGATGCGACACTAAACACAATATTTAAAAGGTATACTGTTTTATAAAAATAACTCTTAAATGAAGAAATTGGTCAAAGAAAGAAGTCATATACTCTAGTGCAAGTTTATTTTTATCTGTTAAAAAAAAGAGTTTAACTTTTGATTGAAAGGTTCCTACTTACTATGTTGTTTTTTATCTTGTGATGGTTAAGTTAAAATGAAAAATGTAAATTTATTTTGATAATATTTTCCAACGTTTGTTCACTTTTTATGTAATATGTGAAAGAAACATCAAAGCTGATACACACCTAGAAAAGTAATTGGAATTTCCTTAGTGTTTGCAATGATTGATTAAATACTAAGTTTACTCTTAGCTGTATCATCAATCCATGTGATTTTATGTAAATCACTGACATATTTGTTTTTAATAATTAACTCTTATGTCAAGAATGTAATAGAAAACAGTGAATATCACAAGTATTTTTATCTATGGCACATAGGACTCCTAAGAAAATGTATAGTTTGTTGGTTGTAAAACCTGGAAAAATTAAGAAATTTCAATACTTAAAAAGTGTATCAACCATAATCTTGTACATACATTGTTAACATACTTCCAAAATCTCATCAAGCTGATTTTATCACATCACTTGCATCACCAGATGCAGAAAAATAAAACACTGTATGCCAAGGCCGTAGCCAGCCAATAATTTCAGGGGGGTTTTGGTGGGCCCATCCCCCAATTGACGGAGGCTAGAAAAAAAATTCTAAATAAAAAACTGTTATAGAAGATATCGGAAATGTTTTTTATGGCAACACTACCCCCTAACTATCGGAGGCTAGGACAAATTCTAATTATTAAACTGCTCTAGAAGCTCTCTAAAGTGCTTTTTATGGTAACTTAACCCATTAACTGCCGAAGGCTAGGAAAAATCCCAGATATTAAACAGCTCTAAAAGTTCTCTAAAGTGTTTCTTTATGGCAACATAACCCCCTAACTGCCGAAAAATAGGAACAATTCTAAATATTAAACACCTCTATAAGCTATCTGAAATTTTTTTTATGACAACATAACACCATAACTGCTGAAAGCTAGAAAAAATTCTAAATAATAAACACCTCTGGAAGCTCTCTGAAGTGCCTTTTATGGTAACACAGCCCCCTAATTTGTACTTGTACCTTAATTTTGATATTGTTTGAACCATAAATAAAGCCATATATATTTGTTCATAAAAGAACCCCGAAAAAAAAAACCTGACTACGGCCTTGCTGTATGCATTCTGATATGCAGTCTTGTACAAATAAGGAGATGGCAGGCAGCACCATCTGTGAGAAGAAAACAATACTTTGTAACTTTGGATGCTGCTGCTCTGAAACTTTTAAAACAGTTTTTTTTTTGTTTTGAAAGTAAACAACATTCTGCTTTAGAGAATAACCAACTATGTAACAACAACTTTGATGAGTTTAATTATTTTTTTTACCTAAAGGGTGTTCAAGCAATTGTTTAGCTAGGTATTTTTAACATTTCATTTATTTTTTGTCTGCAAATTAATTATACCATCTTGGTTGGCAAAATTTTGTTTTAAAATTAACATTGTTGGACATTTCAATAAACATCTTAAAGTTGTTTTACAACAGTGCAAATACTATAGGTTCACAGCTAAACATATTTTTTTTAAATAACTCAACACTCACTTAAATAACTGAAGATCAAAAGTTATGTCAGGATTATCAAATAAATAATTTAGTCATAATTTGAGAATGTATTATTTTAATTTATCTGATTTGAAAATGTAATAACAGGTATTGTTCATTTATCTTGACAACTAAGCTGATGGAATAATCAATTAAAAAATGATTTGCTACACATCTTACTGGTAATTATTTTAGCTAAGTCAGTGATTAACATGACTTATTCTGACTCGGGATGCCAAGGTTTGACTCCCAACTGGTTTTACTGGGAATGAATTTTATTTCCCCTTTCCCTGTTCATGTATGTTTCTATATAAAAATAAACCCTCTTCCTGATCTCTTAGAGTATATAATTCAAGTCACTGAAATTGCTTCACTTACCCACATTGATGCGCATGCAATCTAAATTCCAGGCTCATCTTGTCTGGTTTTTCCTGAGAAGGGGAGTTTGAGGTTCGAATTCCAGGTAGGTATACTAGAGTTGGTTCCCCCTAAATGATCTCTCCACTCTTTCTTCATGCAAATGTTGACACATTACCAATAAATTCCACCTTCCTGACCCCTACCTATCAATTAATGGTGTGGTACACCGCACAGATGTTCTCCCTCGTTCATCTTAAAATAAACATTTACTAAAAACTCATAAGATTTGTGAAACACTACACATTAGATCATAAATGAAATAATATACTCGGTTACCTACTTACTCTATGGCATTAGGAGCTAGGAACATTGTAACAGAAAAATTGAGAAAAGAGAAATATCTCTGTCCACCAAAGAGCATAAGAATCAAATTTATTGTCAAAGATCAGAATCAAAAAGAATAAATATTTTATTTTATATATATAAAAGATTTGTATCTCAAATAGTTGCTGAGAAATTATGAAAATTGGGAGATTTCCCCCATGTAAAGTACCCTCAAAGTCATGAGAAAATGAAAATTAACATCTTATCATAATGGTAAACAGTGTCTCTAGATTTAAAGTTTAATAACAATTAATTGTTAACATCTATTTTTTCTCTTTTTACCCTTCAGTAAACTACCCTTGAATTTAAAGTTACGCCTACATATTTAATTCCAAAAACCCTTCAATGAGACCTTATGAAAATCCCAGATATTAGGTTTCAACCCAATCAGTAAATTGGTTTCAGTTCTAGCCCATGGTACAAACAGACAGCATTGTGAAAACCACTTTTTTGGTTTCAGAGGGTCATGAAACATCGAAATTTATCAAAATCTAGAGCTCGATTTTTTTTAACGAGTCTAATACTTTCTCTTTGAAGTGTTGAGAGAAAGTAAAAGTATTATCATTACAGTACACTCAGTTTACCCCTTAAAGGTAGCAAGCTTATCTTTTATGTTCACACTACAGTGTAGCAAATAAGACAGAACCTAAACATTTATTGCTCTTGCCACATAATGTGAAACAGTGTGGTCTATCTCTGACATAGTCCATCACACCAGGACGGGGGATGCTAAATTTTTAGAAGAATATAAGACAAGCGGAAAGGTTAAACCCCAGTTGGGATTTGGCTTCAGGATCCTAGGTCAGGATCCACTACATTATCCGTGTAGTTGAGTCTAAGCTACATACAACTAATGTACAATATTAGCAGGAACTTTTAAACTCGTGACTAGTTAGTACCTGAAAGAGTTGGGTTTTGTTTTGTTTTGTTTATAACAATGTCCCCAAACTCTTCTTAAAAGAGACGCTCAATATAGTTGGTTTATGTACATAATACAACAATTATGGTGGTGTTCCAGTAGACCGACACACTTGCAACTGAGTAGTGTTTCCAGAAACAGATAGAAGTTTTAATTTTCGAAAACAAAACTGAAACTCTCTTATCGCCAAGCCGACTGGAAACAAGTTGCAGTTTTATTTTAGTTTGAGTTCATTTCCACACTAAAATGACAGGACTAGCAATTATTGCCTCCTATTTCTTAGTTTTGTTTTTATATCTCTATTAGGAAAACCTCTTTTCGTTTTATGTTGTAATTGTATTATATTTGAAAGTAGGTACAGGGCAGGCACATAAAGACATATATAAGGAACAAATACAAAATGGCTTTTACAGTGAAAAGAAGAACACATTTCATACTTTACATTACTACGATTGGATAAAGAGGTATGTGTGCATATA
>CABFWO010004703.1:31300-59794 GCA_902155825.1 Timema genevievae
ATATATATATATATATGAATGCATCCATTCTTTATTTCCTGTGTTTGTCATTCATGTTATTCATTTTACATGTTCTTATCAAAGTGTCCGATCATTTTTTTACAAATTTCCCTTTTTTCCCCTTATGTGTTTTTAGGCTTCCTCTTTTAAGAAGTTGCTTTGCGCGTTTCACATTCCCTCCTGATAGAATGAAACCTAGTTCAGGGAATTGGGCAGTAACGATCGATTTTATTCGCAGCTATTAACGTTTTATCCAATGGCAGCAATCTAAAGTGTGAACTGTGTTCTATCTCTCCTGTGCCTTCTTCCAAATATAATACAATCGGTTCTGTGTTTTCAATCCATATGCGAGGGCATCCTTAAGTTTGGATCTTCGCAATATACTTTTTCAATACTACATTGTTTATTTTCATTAATGCTGAGATGAAAAACCTCACTTTAAAAAAATAGTCCATTTTAATTAACACAAGATGAGAAAATAAAATAGTACAAATTTAACACCTTGCAGGACGATGTAGATAGAAGAAGGTTATTGTGGGTTTTTTTTACACAAGTGTTGCTGTGGTGCTGTTTCACCGGCAGTTTGTGTTTCCAAAAAAAAACCTCTGGAACCTTTAGATCTTTATGGCTCGGGTCGGGACTTCCAGTTGTTAGCATAAATATTCTCTGAAAGGTTTTTTGTTTTCGGAATCACGAGTCACAGTTTCGTCAAACTCAACACGGTTTTAGTTTTGTCAGTCGGGTGGAAAAACTTACTTTATAACTGCGTGTTTTGTTAAATTTTTGTTTCCCATATTATAATGGGATGGGTTTAAGAACACACAGCTATCATTTGACATAATATAAATTAGTCCATCCCAAACTTTCATCAGTTGTGTACCCCTCTTGGGACTATGCATAACCAACATACCCATGCCATTTCTTTATGAAAGTAAAATAAACAAATACCTGATATATTATAAATTATAAACTGTCATTCCCAATTTTAATTGAGATTTAAACTGCCTCTGTGGTCTAGTGGTAAGAATTCCTGGCTTCAGATCCATAGGTCCCGGGTTTGATTCCTAGTGCTTCCAGAATTTTTTTTTGTGGAGCATTGGGTCTGAATAGGGGTCAACTCGGCCTTGTGAGGACAAATAAGGAACTTCATTTAATTTATTTTTGAATTTTTTTCCCTATGTATGTCCATAAAATATCATTAAATATATATGTAGTAGCTATTAATTACAATGAGCTTATTTCACTAGTTTTCCATTGTTCATCCTTTATTTTATTTTTTTTTGCATAAAACCACAATACATATTTTGATTTGTCTTCAAAGTATGCTAACTTGTATCTTAAATTAGAGATGTGAACCTCAGAGGCTTTGCCATTTTAAGTTATAAGAATCATTATGGAAGTGCAAATATTTTTTGATTGAGTTTTGCTGGTTTTGTTTATTTTAAAAAAACACTTAACTATCATTTAATATGTGTTTGTAAAATATGAAAACTGTAACTTATAATTATTATTTTATTTGTATATTTTATGACAAACTATTAAAAATTATACTTAATATATATTGATATAAAAACCTTTTCATATAATTGTTACAAAATTATTACTCCTGTTAAATATTAAATAGATGTGTCAAAATAATTTGATTTAAATATTTTGAACTGCTGAAAAATTGATGTTATATCATGTCACGGGTGCATTTATGTAGTTGTGTATGTGTATACATTTAAATATAATAGAATTGCATATAACCTGAACAGGTAGTAGGATGCACTGATAAAAAAAGAATAGACTCGATTATCTTAGTTTGTGAAAGGGAAGATTTTCACAAATATTTTGAAAACATGAATAATGCAATCAGTGGTAAATTTAACCTTTAATAACATTCCAAATTAAAATTTCCTTAACACACAGGTTTATTTGGAAAAGTAATTTGTAATGTTTACAAGACTTATAGGTCAAAAGTAACCCCTCAGAACTCTGTTAAGCAGGTTCTGCACTATTCGCTAATGTGGATAAATGTTGCGGCTGAATATTTGCCAGACTGTTCGCCTACATTCACGACATGAAATCTATATGAATACTTGCCTTCTGTGGACCTCACACACATCTCGCAAATATCCAACTTTGAATAGTGGCGAACATTCACTTCCTTTGATTTGTGCCCATAAAACCGTTCTTGGAGCAAGCAAAACTCCTCAAATCTTGAATATTCGTGGACAAAATTGAATGCAAATGTTGTATGGCCACACAAATAACCTGCAAAATGGCTAACCTGTTCATGAATAGTCAAGGATTTATTTTACTATGAATTTATACATGGAATAAATGTTTTTAACAGCCATGCCCAACTTAGATTCGGAAGGTTGGACTTGAGTTTGAATCTCGGTCAGATACATTATGAGTGAGTTTTATACAGAAGTGGGTTTTTATCCTCTTTTTTAGTTAGAAATTTATTAATTTTCTTTAAAAAAAACCACTTATTAGTTTGCGACTGGAAAGGGGCATGAGTAAAAAAAACTACTTTGATCTTATATCAGGGTTCCTGTGGTCTGGAAAGTCAGGGAAATGATAACTCTTCAATGTTTCATCAGAAATTGTAACGTCGCAGAAGTAAGATGTTGCCAAAATTGAAAGTAGTGTAGTGCCTCGACGAAACTCTAACACTTTTATAAAATATATGGGTTTTGCAAGTTGTTGACAAAAAAAGTATTTCAATTTGTACAAAAATATAAGTGAAATTTTTCATTTGATGTTTCCTGAGTGTTCCATTGTTAGTGCCTTTACTCTTGGTGGAGACAAAGCTGCATATTTCATTGTGCATGGCTTGGATCCATTATTTAAGAACAATTTACTGGATCGCCTAAAATCATGTAACAACTTTGTAATTTGTTTTGATGAAGTGTTGAATAAAGTTATTCAAAGAGAACAAATGGTCATTGTAATCAGATTCTGGGACAAGGAAAATCAGAAAGTCGTCAGTCGTTACTTAAACAGTGTGTTTTTCTATAGGAGCACTGCTGAAGAATTACTGAAGCATTTCTTGGGTGGTATTTCTTCTCTTCCACTCTAAGTTGATACAAGTGTCAATCTAAAGTTTATAACACCTCTTCAGGAACACATCCAATCTGTCACATACAATGAACCATGTAGTTTGCTTAGTTTGGGAACATTTGGGCTCCATGTTTTTCATATCTCCTTGAGAACAGGAGTGGAACCTGTCTATTGGGATATTGCATCACACCGCACATGTTCATTGACTCTCCAGCTCATCGAGCATTGTTTACCCAGTTGACAGGGTGTACAACTTTTCCTTTGAGGTTCTGTGGTGTGCGGTGGTTAGAGAATGCAACATGCTTTCAAAGGGCCTTACGAATTTGGGACATTGTTAAGTTTCTCAAAGAAGCAAAGCTTCCTAAAACAAAACCTGTAGAGACACTGAAAAGGGCAGCCTGTGATCCATTCCTGAAGTGTAAACTAGCTTTCTGCAAGACAATTGCAGATGAATTTCAGCCTTCCCTTTTTGATAGAGTTAGATATATTTTATTATTTTCCCTGAACTGATTGGCAAGACGTCTGCTTTCTTATTCTTCCATGAGAGGTGAGGCAAGGTCGGCTGTAGGGGAAGAGGAGGCCGAAATAAATGTAATTAAATTAATATTTTCACATGTACTGTAAAATTATAATGGAAATTTTGTGAGAAGTTGGTCAGGGAAAGTCATGGAGAATTTTTTTACAAATACTGTAGAAACCCTGTATCTGTATTGAGATCCTTTTGATTCATACTTCAATAAGTATGCTAATTGCACTAAAAATTCAAACAATATAATAAAAGGATGGTGTTTTATGGACAGAGAGAGATAAAAAAAAAGTTGAATTGAGTATCTTTTCCCCAATTATTGTTAACTTGTGTCTCTTTACTCTGAGAGTAACGATTTTAAAATTAGTAATTGAATTGGATCCTCGAATTTTTAATGATATTTGAGAAAATATCATATTCAAAACTTGAAGGGGGGGGAAAAAAAATATTTAGAGCTCCAATACTAATTTGTAGTTTATCCCATTTTAGTCATGGGACAAAGTTAACAACCAGACTTCAGACTATTTAACTGAATGTTTGAATGTTAAAGTGGATGCATTAAAAACAAATGGATTCAAGTAAAAGCTCTTATAATTTTTTTATAAGATTCAAATTCAAACTAAATATTCCTGATCTAGGTAAAATAAAGCTTAGGACAACTAAAATAATGTATTCAGTCCAACCTCTGGTTCTAACAAATTGTATATTGACTGGGAAAATATTTTGTTTTATTAAACATAGACTACACAAGTAAAATAATTACAACTTTAAAAAAAACATGTTTTAGAAAATATATTAGAGAATGTTGGCACAAAGAATTTTATGAAAGTATTAAATTATTATTTTGTTTATCACTGAACTGAAAGGTTTTCTTTGAGGACTTTTTGAAGAGCACGAATTCGGACCTCCAAATCTGACATACCAAATGAATCTGAAAAAAAAAGACACACAAAGTAAATTTGAATATTATTATTTAGTTCTTGTACTCCACTCTATATAGATCAGGTAGAGTTTAATTGTAAGACAATATTTGTTTACTAAAACTGTTTAAACAATATATGAAACTATGATTCCTTTTAATATCGCGTTTTACTACCTGTTCAGGTTATACGCATATTTATTAACTACACTATTGAGTTAGAGATGAGGTAGGTTGAATTTAGAGGGAGTGCACCCACATTTGTGTGAAGGGAGAGAGTAAAACCATTTTGGAAAATCCACCCTCTCTTTTATTGGTAATCTAGTATATTGCAAGAGTGACGCCAAAAAACCATGAGGCAACTCATAACAGGTCCATTCCTTTAGTCATTGAAGTTCACTAACAAGGAATGGACCTGTTGTAAGACAGCCCATAATAATAATAATAATAATAATAATAATATTGTTATGAGGAAATTTATTAACAAGAAGGTATTTTACTGATGACTGATTTAAAAAAAATTATTGTCCCAAATTAAATGAGAAAATATGTGTGATAGGTTTGTGCCATTTATTTCTCAAGCAATATATTTTTTTCACATCAACCTATCAGTATTACTTTTAAACTTAACGTCCAAATAAAGTTGATTCACTAATCTATCAGTTTATTTAAGTCTTTGATGACATTACTGATGATGTTTACAAGATAAAATGTGACAACATAATCTGTTTGATTCATGTTAGTAATATACCAGTATTTAGATAAACTATATTCTTCATTTTACTGGTGTATGACTCGTCATCCTTTTAAGAAGAATAAAAAGTAATGAAACACTATAAATAACTTGAATTGATTTAAAGCTGAGGATAGGCTCCTAGAATCTTTAAGGGTATTCACAATTTGAAACAAAAGGTCCAACACCTTAACTCAGTCGTAAGCGTGTCTATCTACTAAGCTAAGTGTTCCAGGTTTGATTCCTGGCATTAACAAAAAAAATTATCCTTGGTTAAATATGAGTTTCCCCTTTCAAAGTGATGGATTAACAGCCGGGGGCTGGATGTAATGTCTGATATAGATATAATTTAAAATATTATATATGAAAAAAGTGCATTGAGCAAAAACATTTAGTGATAAATAAAATGATAGAATATTAGGAAAATGGTAGAGCACAAATAAAAGTAACAACACTGACACATATTTACACACACTTCAATATTTCGATGCTATTGTAGCATCTTCCTCAGGAAGTAGTAATTAGACTGGANGCATCTTCCTCAGTCTAATTACTACTTCCTGAGGAAGATGCTACAATAGCATCGAAATATTGAAGTGTGTGTAAATATGTGTCAGTGTTGTTACTTTTATTTGTGCTCTACCATTTTCCTAATATTCTATCATTTTATTTATCACTAAATGATATAGATATAAGTTAGTTTGTAAGTTGTGTATTGATATAATCAGTTTGTTCAGAAAGTGTGTGTTAAATATCTCAAATTAAAGAAAAAAAAGTTAATGTCCCTCAAATTATGGATCTACAACATTGTTGTAAACACCTAAAATCCAGACCACTGACCATTAATTTACCACCTGAACAAAACTGTAATTAAAGAAAAGAAAAACCGTTAAAATGTGTGTTGTTTAGTACCGCATCTTACTGCTGTTTGGGCTATATGCTTAAGTACTAATTACGCTAATGGGTTAGGAATTGGGAAGGTTTGAGTTTAAAGGAAGTGAACCCGCATTTGTGTGGAGGCAGAGTGGAAAACTATTTAGGAAACCCCCCCAGTTCACCCGACCAAGATTCAAACCTTGATCTCTCCTTCCTCGGCAGTCTAGCTCAACACGAAACTAGCGCATTAGCTAACTATGCCACCAAGGTGGGTAATTGGATTAGTAAAATAGTGTATTCAACCCAACTATAGTTTATATGTTACTAACTCAAAACGCTATATTTTTTACCAATAGCAGTCTTATATAAGGTCATAAAACTATTTAGTTGTTTGGCAGCCATATGTATTTTTATTTGATTTGATAATCTTAGGTTCTCTCAATGACTAAAACTATCTAGTCAAAGGAAAAAATTTGTTAAATTTTAACAAAGAAAAATACTGTTTGCTTGGAGGTTAGTTTGGAAACAACATTCTTGGAATAAATAGCCAAGCTATTATAGATGTTAAGTATGTCATAGCCATATCTAAATATCATTTCCTTTAAAATGAAAGATGACACGGGACCATCCAGGGACCTTTGGATTAGTACACTAACGTTCTTACCACTGAGGAGCTGTCCTATGTCCAAGGTCATTCTTCATTCATATTTTAAGGTGAAGTATGTGATGGACGTGTGGAAATTGTCAGCTACATATGAATGATCGATTAAGATCGCAAACTATCAAGTAATATAGGTACATAAGTGGGCCAAGTAGTGTGTTTTATGATGACAGTAGGAACGTAGAAACCTGCCTATCTCACGCATTCCTCACTCACAGGGGTTGGACTGTGGATGACTATATGGCACTATAAGTAGCTTGAATATATATTATATAAATTTTAAGTTACCTTTAAAGGGTCGTCTATGAGATTGTCTCCTTCGTCTATGTTCGCACCTCATATTTTGTCTTCCCGAACGGGGGCTTTGGTTCACTGATGAACCAGAGGAGACGGCAGAATTGTGCCCGCTCTTGCTTCTCGCACGGCGCACGGCATTCTGTGCAAGCCGAGGCGATGAACTCGCTGAACTTGCTGAACTCCTCCTCCTTGAGTTGTTTCTGTTGTGTTTGGTTCTCTCAGCTGACAACTTACGCTGTTTGCCTTGGTCACTTTGTCTTGCTGGTTGATATATCTTAGCTGTGTTAAGGTTTTTATTCGTAGCCGAATGACTTCTTCTACTACCAGCACTGGACTCTATTTGGAAGGTCATCAGGAAAATCATACAATTCAATTAATTTTATTTTTAAGTTTATCATTATTATTAGCACCGCGTCTTACTACCCGTTCGGGTTATACGCACTTACGCTAATGTGTAATGGTAGGGTGATTGTGAGATGAAATGGAGGACCTACAGTTTAACGTGGAATCCGAACCACGGTAGAGGCCTGGCATTCCTCACATTCACAAGTTGTGATTAATACACGTCTTGTCAGAGGTGAAGGAAGGGTTTGGCAATCAGATAAATCTGTGCCGGGACCGAGGATTGAACCCCGGACCCTCAGCACAGAGGTCTGACACCTTACCCCTAGACCACCAGGTCACCTTTTTTAAGTTTAGCTTAGTTAAATATATAAAGGGTATGTGTGGTTATAGTGATATTAGCAAGGAAAAATCTGTGTTCTTATTAGAAAACATGACAGGCTTGCACACATTTAAATCACATTTGACATAAGTTGTAGAAACATTCCAAACAACTTTGGCTTGTGAACATAAAAGAGAGAAAACATGTTACAATTGAATGCTTGATGCAGATGATATCTTTTTGTAACACAAGTAATTAATGAACAGTAATTATGTAAATATGACACTACCCCCCTTCCTGTGGGCCTAATCTGTCAGGATAGCTTGCGGGGAAGGATAGGGACGGCGGAAAAATTGATTTGTGGTTCGTTATTTATAGAAGGCTTTGGTTTTTAGGGTTTATTAATGGCACAATGAGTTACTACAAAAAAGTGTTACAAAAAGTTATAAAAAATGTGATGTGGAATTGCGTGGAAGAACTGGCTTGGTAAGGAATACCTAACCTGGCTCAACTGACCTCTCCACAAATTCAAACATGGTACCTTGGGCATGATGGTTGCCCTCCAGCTCAAGTACCCGATGACCCGCTGTTCAAATCCGCATGGCCTCGGAAACAGGCAGTGACCCCTCTGAATTGATATTATTTTGTCAGCCCAGATAGCTCTAAAACAACCATTTATACTTTAAATCTGCCAAATCGCCAAGACGGCTAGGACAACTTGTTTTGAGTTGTCAGCAGTTTCGTCCTAACGTTTACTTACTCATACCCGCCTCGGTGCCGTAGTTAGCTAACGCAATAGTTTTATGTTGAGCTAGACTATCGAGGACGGGGAGATTGCGGTTTGAATCTCAGTCGGGTGAACTGGAGGTGGTTTTTCCTAAATTATTTTCCACTCTCTCTCCACGCGAATGTGGATTCACTTACTATAAATCCAACCTTCCCACTTCTTAACCCATTAGCGTAATTAGTACTTAAGCGTACAACCCGAACGAGTAGTAAGATACAGTGCTAAATAATAATAATAATTATTATTCATCATAACAATTAAACTAGATGAGTTCTTTTCAGAAAATCACCAGCCTGTAGTTACCTGAACTACTCCTCTGTCGAATGACGTGATGACTCCTGCCTGTCCCTGCTGGCAGAAAACATTTCACGCTCTTTTTCTGTGACAATGGGATGTGTGGCCGAGAAAGCACCGTTTGGATCTGGGTCAATCTGACATGTTCATATAAAATACATATGGTTGGAAAATAAAAGTACAAAGTAAATAAATAACTGGCAATTAGACAAGACTATCAATTACACAATTAGTTTGTCTGTGATTGTAAACTATTTTTACCGTCAGGTGAGCTGGTGGTCTAGGCGTAAGGTGTCAAACTTCTGTGCTGGGAGTCCGGGCTTCACTCCTCGGTCCTGGCACAGATTTATCTGATTGCCAAACCCTTCCTTCACCTCTGACAAGACGTGTATTAATCACATCTTGTGAATGTGAGGAATGCCAGGCCTCCACCGTGGTTCGGATTCCACGTTAAACTGTAGGTCCTCCATTTCATCTCACAATCACCCTACCATTGTACGTTAGCGTAAGTGCGTACAACCCGAACAGGTAGTAAGATGCAGTGCTAATAATAATAATAATAATAATATTTTACTATCTATATTTTCACTCTATGAGAATTTTTTTTTTTTGCACAGCATCTTACTACTCTTTTAGTTTATACACTTATGTACTAATTGCGCTAATGGTTTTTGAGATGAGGAAGGTTATATTTAGAGGAAGTGGAACCACATTTGTGTAGAGGAAGGGTGAAAAACCATTTTGGGAAAAAAAAAAAACCTCAGTACACCCGACAGAGATTCGAATCTTGTTCTCCCTGCCATCAGCACTCTAGTTTACTACGAGACCATGCGGCCACTGAAGCAGGTGAGAAAATTATTCTTTGAACACTCAACTATATTTGTAAGTTTAGGGACCTCAATGAGAAACATATCAATATCTATCCATACATTTTTCTTATTAACTAGGTACATTATATTTTGGGTGCATTAGTTACCCAGAAAACTTTGAACAACCATTTTAAAACCACACAGGATTTAGCACATACTCAAAGACATTATCTTTTATGTGTCTGATTTGTGGCCCTACAAATATGCCTTCCTTTATTTTAACAGCAATCTTTTAGGGGAATTTTTCCTTCGGATGTTTAAAAACCTAACCCATCTTTGTCCATGGCCTTAACAAAATTCTTCATCAATCCAAGTTTGTTATATAGCGGAGGTAAATACACATTTCTAAGATCAACAAGGGAATTTAGCTTAACTTTTTTTTCTTGTCCATGAATGAAGCCTTGACATGGTGGCCAATGGGTTTGATGGTAATGAGCCTGTCTTGCTCTGCTGTCCCATTCACAAAGAAAAACGCAGTACTTGTTGTACCCCAACTGCATTCATAACAAAAGTGCTGTGCTACAACTTTAAGATCCCCACATGTATTCCAATTGTGTTCAACATAGTTGATCTCTTCCAGAAGTATCTTCATGTTTTCATAGGCTCCTTCATTGTGATGAGAATGAGCAATGGTAATGGATGGTAGAGAGTGTTTCATGTCCTATTATGTTTTATTTCATGCTCATAATAATAATCACATTAGAATCAAGACCGCCAGTGATGCTCCACGCTCTGATAACATCACTAGACACTATACAATGTATCTACAGAACACACTCATGTTATTTGTGTTGCCAACCCAGTATGTTTCACATAAACTTCCTTGATACTTATAACGAAGAACCACCATTGTGGAGGAGTAAAGCTTTCAGGTTTACTTTTAAAGAATCAATAAAAAATTGCCATTCATCAAAATTGTGTTTATATCCTAAGTACCCGAGTAATTATTTACATCTTTACAAAAGCAGAGATCGCCACTCTTTGAAAAAAATTATATGAGACCTTTTTGTTATATATTTGGAAGAAAGTGCAGGAGAGATGGATAGAATCTTACAAAAGGGAATTAACAAAAAAATGGCTCTTACAATGAAAAGAAGAACAAAGTTCATACTTTACATTGCTGCCATTGGACAAAGAGGCAATGGCTGGCTGCCTTTTGAATAAAATAGAAGATTGTTACTACCCAATCCTCCCAAATCCTGGGTTTATTCTATAAGAACTCTTATGGAGCTGGAGTGAAATGCACAACGTAACTTCCTAAAAGAGGAGACCAGAAACCACAAAAGGCAGGAAAAAGAAAATTAGTATAGGACAGTTAGATAGGAACATGTAAAAGGAAAATATAAAGGTCATGGGATGCAAATATATAATTTATCTCTTTAAGGAAACCCTCTTTTCACTTTTTGAGATATAAATTGTGTGAATTGTGTTCTTTTCATTGTAAAAGCCATCTAATGTTTGTTCCCTTTTATATGTTTCTATCCATCTTTCATGTACTGGTACCTTCTTCCAAATTTAACAATATGTACTTAAAAAAGCGAAAAGAGGTTAAAGATATATAATACATTTTTGACCACTTTAATATGCAGAAATTTTTGTGGTTTTATCCAGCCAGGTTCCAGCCTTAAAGACAGAGCCTAGTAGTTCAGATTGGCTTTTTGGGAGGTCCCTCATTAAGTCGTTGAGTTCAGCATGGGTAATTAATAAGATGAAGTTCTTTAGAAAAGGACAGGGGTTCATATCCACCATCTGAAGCTAGAACCTCAGAATTTTCATTGCCAATTCATAATTGTATGCAGGGGAGCACATTGCTGGGTGTAAGTTTGGATACTCAATTTTATGCATATTTTTTGAAGAGAAGTCTTAAGTTTTTACAGTTCTTCCCATTTCATGGGAAATGAGACGAAATTTATAGAGTTTCTCGCATCTTTTAGCCGTGCTAGAAGATTCATTACACAGCGTGTGCGGCAGATATGAGGCTCTCGTATTTTATCTTGATCTCCTATCTTGCATCCAAAATACAGTTCATAAGCTTTTTTAATTAAATAAAGAGTTATACTTATTCTCAGAGTGAAAGATACCTCTCAACAAACATAAAAAAGAAAAAAAATCAAGGTCATTTTTACACTTTCATGGTGCATGCATGTTAACCCAATAGTGCTAATGTTTCAAATTATTTCAAAATTTCTTCATGAATGTAATAAAAAAAATATTTATGGATGAATAAATGTTACATTTTTATATGAGTGATTAAAATACTATTTATTTGAATGCTTCAGAGCATATATATATATATATATATATATATATATTATTTTTTAATTAGCTGATAGAAATGTACTACATTTTACAGATTTTAATTTAAAAAAAAAAGTTACAAAACTAGATGGTGCTCATTGAAAAAAAAATCCTTAAACTGCGCATCAAGAGCTACAAGAAACATCTTACAGATGTAGACAAACTGAAAATTGGCCAAATTTTTAAACCAAGATGATTTATTTATTATTAAGGTTTTTTTTTTGTTGATACTAAGTCTGATGAAGAGATTAAAACCAATCTTGATGTGAGGTCATGATCTTTTGTAAGCCCTTCTTTCCATCCTGTCATCGCTTTATTTATTTTACTACTAATACTTCATTAAATTTGGCTAGGCCATGGCCCCGAATAGGGTACATGACTTTAGAAAGTTTGAGAAACACCGTTATAAAGTATTGAGTGTCAACTACAGCCAATTATTTTTCTGGGCTATAATATCACAAATAATACCTTATAGGATGTATTTAAGTATCTTGAGCAAGTTTACATTTTGTCTACAGCATTGTTAAAGGTATGAGGGCATGTTTTACCAACTCCTCCCTTTCTCCACCTTCCTTACCCCACTGAAATTAAATTCTAAATATTTCTTACACTCCTTCCACATAAATTCTAGTAAACCTCCTCTTAAGTTCTACTTTCCTATGCCCTATCCCATTAGTGTAAATGTGTGGATAGCCCAGAAGGGTAAGTAAGACGCAGAGCATGTAAAGATATATATCTCAAGATATTTTGCCCCGCTCACTTGTCATGTGCTTGGATAGTGGCATTCCAGTTGGAAGGCTGTGATTGTTTCAACTCCCGCCGTAGCGTCGGACTTCCCACCCCATCACCTGGGTAGCGGCACGTGGCCGCTGTCACTCCATCCCCTGCATGAGGGAGTCTTGGCTGACGTCCAGACGGACCGCGACAAGCCTGAATGTACTTGCGTAGCTCGGCTCGTAGATTCTTCTCTTTCCCCTGTAGCTCGGCCAACTGTGATGTACAATTTTAAACTTAGGAGAACCAGATGGGGAATATGAATTTTTAAATTAACTGCAACAGCATTCATTTGGATAAAAGTATGTAGTGGTGGCTTAGCTATTTAAGGCACTAGCCTCCTATTGTACTAGATCACCGTTGAAAGGAAGATCAAAGTTAGAATCCCCAGACGAACGCATTGGGAGTGATTTCTTCCTATGGTTTTAATTGAATGTTACACACTCTGAATGTGAAATTCTCGTTGTAAACACACTTTGATGAGCGTTATTTACTGTCACCAAATATATTTTGTAGGGCAAAGTTGTTTTTGGCATTGTTTCAAAAGTAAATAAAAAAAACACAAACTTAATAATGGAAGTGTTTACAACCTTAAAATAATCAAAATATAGTGTTTTTTTCTATCAAGTTCAGTCAAAATATATTCACTAGTTACAAGGTAACAACAATGGTGGGTATGCTTTTGTTGTTTGGTTCGCCCACGAGGGAAAGGTCATTTTTAAAATACCAGCAAGGTGTACTAAGGTTTTTTTTCCCCCTTAAATGGTTTTACACACAAATACAGATATATTTCTCTAAATTCTAGCTTACTCATCCCTACTCCATATTTTTAAGTATGACCGACATCGATGGTCTTAGGGTAAATGTGAATGTGAGGAATGCCAGGCCTCTACCATGGTTCGGATCCCACGTTAAACTGTAGGTCCTCCATTTCATCTCACAATCACCCCCCCATTGCACATTAGCGTAAGTGTGTATAACCCGAACGGTTAGTAAGACGCGGTGCTAATAATAATAATAATAGGGTAAAGTGCGCGCCTCAGGACCCAATGTTTGTGGGTTCAAACCTAGCTAAGGTCAGTGGATTTATCTTGAGCGATAAGAATCTGAATCTTCATTTTACCTAAAAATCTTCAATCTCAAATCCAAATTTGAGTCTTAGAAAACATGACGAGCGTAAGATATTAATTTTCTCGCATTTGAATGATTTTTTGTAATTTTCATTTTGTTCACATTTAGTGGTAAATTTATGTTCAGGATACTGGTTGTTTGGTTTTCCAACAATGCTGAGGGGCTATAAAAAAACCTCCATGGCGTCAGCTTGCGAGCGGCTGCCACACGTTGGTGAAGATTTGTGGATAGGGGGTGTCATGCAGTCAGCCCAACAAAAACCTCTGTCCGTTAATCTCAGTTTTATAGACTGGAGCACCCACTTCTTTATTCAAGTAGCTTCTTAATAATTGTTCTCATGAGGCTGAGTTGACCCTGTTCCAGACCCACTGCTTCGCGGAAAAATCTGGAAGTGCCGGGGATCGAACCCTGGACCTCTGGATCTGTAGCCAAGAATTCTGACCACTAGACCACAGAGGTGGTAAGTGTAGGTCTAAACCACCATTAATTATCATAAGTGTTCTAAAAACATAAATCACAATCATAATTTTTTTTAAACTGTTCTCAAATTTTGAATCTGAAATTTTTTCGAATCCTTGAATCTCGAATATTCTTAAGAATTAAAAGATTTGAGGGGCCAGCCTTAGTAAAAATCATAAATATAATTATTATAGCATGTGAATGCTTGATAATAATTTATATGACATATCTGATTTAAAAAGTTCTTTTAGCATCGTGTCTTACTACCAGTTTATGCTGTACACCTATGCACTAATTACTCTAATGTGTTAGGGATGAGTTAGGTTACATTAAGATGAGATGTACCCTCATTTGCTTGGAGGGAGAGTGAAAAAGCATTTAGGAAAAAGCGCCCTCAGTACACCAGATCCGGATCGAACCATGATCTCCCTATCATTGGCAGTCTAGTCTATTGTGAGAGTGACGTCTTAGACCATGTGGGCACCGAAGCGGGTAAAAGTTTTAGTGTTTATTATAATTATGTAAGTAGATGCCTATTAAGAGTGTTTATTAAAAATATGAAAACTTGACACAGACAAAATGGCTGTATGCATTTAAATTCATGCCGATGATACCTGGTTTTTGAGTTGAATTTTTTCCTCTTCCAAGCGTTTTCTAACTATTTTGAAAGATGTCCTTTCTTGCATTACATGGTTTTCAAGACTTTTTATTGCTCCGTGCATAACCTCTGCTTGCTTGTGAGGAGGGGGTCTTTTACTCAAGCACTTGGTTAAATACCTTACCTCCTCCATTAAGGACTTATTTTCATCAGTGAGTTCCTGTATTCTGTTAACAAAACAAAGTATTTCGAACAGTAGCCCTTCCCACTGATCATCTAAATACAATTCAGTATAGCAATTTACTACAAAACTACAAAGTAAAATAGACTTAATAATATTTCACTTTACAGTAAACTAACATGAAATAAATGGTACGGTGCAACGCATAGACTTTCTCTCGTATCTTAAAAGATAGACATTTATTAAAAACTGGTAAGATTTTGTAAAGTGGTCGGCGTTTTAGGCCCTTAGCTCTAGACAATTTAATTTATTTAATTATATTAGTTTGCCATTGTTTACATGTTAATATGTTCAAGATATTGAGAGTACTAAACTTATAATACATTATTGTTTTCCAATAGTCTAGACCTAATTTAATCTTTATACTACTATCAAATGTTTAATTATAAGAAAGTGTGGGATTTAATGTTAATTATAAGTTGTCCAAATCGTAGCCAAAGTTGTAAGCAATATAATTCATATTTTACCCACATTTTAAACTTCAATTCATTAACTTCATTTTTAGGCCTTTAACTTTTAAATCTAGTAGTTTTCATTCTTGTAAAGTCTTTGTTGGAATCTTAGTGAATATTGAGAGTACTAAACTTATAATACATTATTGTTTTCCAATAGTCTAGACCTAATTTAATCTTTATACTACTATCAAATGTTTAATTATAAGAAAGTGTGGGATTTAATGTTAATTATAAGTTGTCCAAATCGTAGCCAAAGTTGTAAGCAATATAATTCATATTTTACCCACATTTTAAACTTCAATTCATTAACTTCATTTTTAGGCCTTTAACTTTTAAATCTAGTAGTTTTCATTCTTGTAAAGTCTTTGTTGGAATCTTAGTGTCATCTAGATTTATTACTTTTAGCTTTCATTTTAAGCATCATGCTATTTTATTTTATCTGTACCCAGAAGCTGTGAGGTGCACCTGTGGCTTGCACGTGTGGCTTCACAGTGGAGAGGGAAGGTTTGACGCAAACATCTAGCCAATCAACACATCAGATGTTAGCGTCTGTTTTTGATACTATATGGAAGGGAAGCGTCAAGCGTCAGACGCAACACATTTGCCGGTTAGCTTGCAAGCTATTAAGACGTATTCTAAGAGGTATGAATAGCCATTCTGTGGCTTCACAGTGGAAAGGGGAGGTTTGGCGCAAACAGCCAGCCAATCAACACATCTGATTTAGCGTGTGTATTTGACCCTATGTGTAAGGCAAGCGTCAGACGCGACACACTTGCCCGTTAGCACGCGAACAGATAAGACCTGTATTCAGAAGTATGGATAGTCGCGTTCTTTTCGTGTTGGCCAAGGGGGGTTTAAAGATGGGTGGGAGAAAATGTAGACCATGTGGCTAAATGACTACAACATTAACTATTTATCTATCTTCATGTATTAAGTAATTTGTTTTCTTTTCATTATGTAACCAGTGGTTCAAAATGTATATAATGTTTATTTAAAATAAAACTTCAACATCTACTCCATAAATTTCTACTTATTTGATCGGCTATGTTTTCCACCCCCAGCATTAATTAATTAACCCTACTAAACCTACTGGCTGCCGCGGACATTATCCAAATAAGAAGATGCAGAGGAGAGTTCCGACGGGTTACAATTTGTGTAATGAAATAAAATGTATTGTTGCAGAAACACGCCACCAAAGAGAATAAATTAAATAAAATACACTGTTACTGAAACATTGAGAAAAGAGAAACCTCTCTGTGCATCAAAAAACATAGCAATCCATTTCAAAGACCTAGATAAAAAAACTATATTTGTTATAATTAATTATAGCTCAGAAACTATTGGTTTTATAAAAATTAATTTCAAATAAAATATTTTAATTTTTAATAGTACTACAACTTGTCAATAATAAATTATTTCGTATCTGACATGTAAAGTACCCTCAAAGTCATTTTGATGGGGAAATGAGTCTTGCTATTTTGTTTGTTATGCTAAACAGTGGCTAAATACAACATTTAATCAAAATGTTGTAGCGGATTTTGAGATTTATTTTTTCTTTTCTACCTTCATTAAACTACCCTTAATTTTAAGGTTGAATATCTAATTCCAAAAACCCTTTTAAGGGAACCTTATAAAAACCCTCAATACCATGTTTTGACCAGATCAGTAAAACAGTTTCGGCTCTATGCCGAGATACAGACGGACGGCATCGTGAAATACACTTTTACTATTTCAGGGAATAGTGAAACTTCATAATCTCGAGTTCAATTTTTTTGACAATCCCAATATGTACTACTCTCGCTCCTGATAGGTCAATAAAACAAAAATTGGGGTGGGATCTTCATATCCTAATATCCTTAAGGAAATATGAGATTTAATAATTTAAAAAAATATCATGTAGCAATATTCAGAAAAAACAAAAAATTGTTTTAAAACTTTTAATTTAAATTGTTGTTAAAGCTATTGTGGTTTATTCCTTCTTAACATAGCATGAATTTTACAACCCAACTCGAGACCTAGTTATTTTCTCTATTTTTTATTGCATAAGTAATAATGTGAATAAAATCAAAATTGAAGGGGAAAAAAAGCACACTAATGTGGGTAAGTTAATTTCTTATGTTTAACATGTTTTATAGGAGTCAAATTTGAAATTTGTCTGTAATATGAAGATTTTGGATTTAAGTTCAAATTCAGGATAAAAGTGGCTTACACCCATCTCTGAAAAAAATATTAAACATAGATAGAAATTAATCTTCTATGTTTGGCAAATATAGTCAAATTGTCATACCAAAAAAAAGTGTTTACCATTAAATTATTATTATTATTAGCACCGCGTCTTACTACCCGTTCGGGTTATACGCACTTACGCTAAATGTGCAATGGTAGGGTGATTGTGAATCACCATATCTAAAACTTATTCATCCCTACCTTATCAGTGTGAATTATATGCAGATATCCTGGATATGTCTAAGTTTCAAACAGGCTCAGCCCTTGTTGCCATATTTCCAGTATTATAATGATCAATTTTCTTGAAATGAGTACCTTTTCTCCAGATGACTCGTTTTCTCTGCTAAACATGTACGACTTTGACCTGATGCTCTTTCCAGCTGCTCCTGCATCCTTCCCATCTCTGACTCCAGTCTGCGGATTGTAGCCTGCAAGATCTGCGGGTCTGGTGGACCACAATATTCCATAGGCAAGGGATAGTGGATCCTGGACAAAAATTAATCAGTCTTTAATGAGGCTTCAATAATACATAAATTTGTGTAAACTAAGGCATTATATATGAAGATTAACATCCCCCCCAAAACAGCATATTGATCAACTATTTTTTTCCTCTTTTAATATTGAATTTTAAAACCATCATCATCAGCTTCAATTATTTCCATCCTGTGGCCACTTCAGTTAAACAAAATTCCTTCATCTTCTTCTATCCTTCCTCTTTTAATTGCTTCCATTCTTCTTCTCCTCTCACTTGCACACTTTCTGTTATCTGCTACTCCAATATATTTTTTGGTCTTTCTCGTGGTCCTTTCCCTACATACCTCTCCATAATTCTCTTTGGCATTCTCTCCGTTTCCCATACCATCTCAGTCTTGCTTTCTCTACTATCTCATGTGCTCCTTCTCTTTCTTGGATAAACTTCATTTCCTTTTAATATTGAGTTCAATCGAGTTAAAAATAATAACCTAGAAACAGGAAGTGAAACTAGAAACTTTGGCTTGGCACGGCAGTGCTCTGCCGTTGAGAACTCCTGGTTCATCTCATATCCGGGGCAATCTTTCACCAATTGTTGTAATGAGTCTACTTATGGTAACTGGTGAGAGTGTCTGCCACTCGGAGATATCCACAATCACAGTTCCCAGCTGCTCATAACTGACAATATGTGCTGACATGCACTTCATATTTTGATTCATGTTTGTCATAAACTAATACATGATGGTTGCCCACAGGATCAGTCCTGATCGCCGAACCCAATTTAAATAAGTTAAAAATTACAACCTAGACACGAGAATCAAACTCGGGCACTTTAGCTTTGTGCTCCGATGCTCTACCAGTGAGCCATATTTTACTAGTTGTGGTAAACAGTTATAATATTAATTGCATGGATCATACTGCCAATTATGAGTCGCCACTAACTGTGTTCGTGGATAGCTATGAGTGGGAGATACTTTCATCAGTTAACACTCAAACCGGATGATCGAGGTTTGAATCTCAGTCGGGTGTACTGAAGTTGTTTTTGTTTTGTTTGTTCCAAAATGGGTTTCCACTCTCCCTCCATGAAAATGCGGGCACTCTTCCTTTAAATATAACCTTCTTAATTCCTATGCCATCCGACACCTTAGCCCAGTCGGTTCCATGTCTGTCTACTGAGCTAAGTGTTCCGGATTCGATTCCCGGCATGGCCAAAAAATGTATCATTGGTGAAATGTGGGTTTACCCTTTCACAGTGATTAATTGACGGTCAGGGACTGAATGTTGGGTCTGTCCCAGTCTTAAGGTAGATTATAAGGCATATCAAGCTACTACAAGCCTAGGAGGCCAGTAGTGGAAAATATATGACTTGAATAAAAAACTGAACACTGGCTGGAAACAGTAATAGATGTAATCTCTAAACCCATTAGCAGAATTAGTACATAAGCATATAACCTGAACGGGTAGTAAGACATCATGCTAAAAAAAATCACTAAAAATATTTTAAAAAGCTTTGCCGGAAGTGATTTTAATTTGTGAACAAAGCAAGCCAAATTTCTATATAATAGGCAAAACTAAGTCCTACATACAGCGTTTTCGGAGACAAAGATGTGTTGATTACCTATCAAACTCCACAGTATATGTCAGAATAAGGTATCTGCGGTTTGAGTTTGGGGCAATGTGGTTGGCTTGGATGGAACATGACGAGTTTCGTAGGATGGTTCGTTTGCTGCGAAGAAGCTCCAAGTCATCGAAAGTCAGCAAATCGAGAGTGACACAATCACTTGTCTAAACAAACATAGTACTGTACATAATAACACTTTTATATAAATATGTGCAATTTGTTAACATGTATACCGAAACCAAGGACATATCCTAGGTGCTATAAAAACACAAGTATTTGTAAAATTACAATCGAGTGAATTCAAAGAATAGATTTAATTAATTCTAAAATGTTAACTTGGTTTCAAGTGACACATAACATAACTTTGCACAAAGAAGACCAAAGTCTTACATTAAATAATAAACTAGTTTGTATGAATGAAAGAGGCGAATAAAAGCTAATTTGCAGAAGAAGATATAGATAAATTGATAATTTATCAATTGAAAGTTATGTTCTATTTTCACCAAAGCTAGTACTGTAACAGTTTATGACCAAACAGGACTAGAACCAGTACAAGTGGCAAAGTATGTGGTTTGCCATGATCAACCAAACGTTTATTGTTGTTTTAAATCAAGCATTATTAAGATTGATAGCATACTTGGCTCTTGATCTGAAAAGCAGGCATTTGATAACTGACCAAGTGGACAATAGTGTGGTTTTCTATTCTCTATAAAAGCCAATAATATTGAATTTCTTTCAAATCCAGCCTTCACACGTTTTGTCTTTTAACCTAGATGGTTTAAAACTCTAATGGCCATCCCATTGGCATAGTTAGGAATTATGTGTTTTCATGCAAATATATTTGGATTAGTAATGTTTAATGTGTGTGGTTTCAACTAGTTAGGAAAAAAAAAGCTGATCTGAGCAAATGAATGAATTTTTAAATAATATTTTCATAAAGAGGTTGGGTAAATATATAGTGTGTTTTTTATCACTTCGTCTTACTACCTGTTCAGGTTGTATGCATATGCACTAATAACAATAATGAGTTAGGAATGAGGAAGATTAAAGTGTGGAATTTTTTTTTTAAAAAACAACCTTCAGTACACCTGACCAGATTCGAACCCTGATCTCCCTGTCATCAGCAGGCAAGTCTAACACGAGAGTGATAACTTAGACCATATTGCCACAAAAAAAAGATATCTGGAACGTGGAATTTAGAGGAAGTGTACCCACATTTGTGTGAAGGGTCAGTGGAAAACCGTTTAGAGAAAAACACCCTCAGTACACTCGACCAGGATTCGAACCCAAATCCCCTGTCATCGGTAGTCTAGTCTATTGCGAGTGTGATGCCTTAGACCAGAGGTCCTCCAACATTTTTGTACCTTAAAGCACATTCAAAACTAACGGTAGTAAGGCGAGCACCAATTACTTTTTCAAGGCAAATTTATAGCAGAACATAATTCATAATGCAAATAACACACACACAAAAATACATATTATTAAAAAGAATTGTGAGTTTAAAATCTATAAATTTTTTTTTTTAATTTGTATATAAAATAACGCAAATGGTACACACGCAAAGTTAATCCAAAATGAGTTTAAGCAAATGAAACAATTTTTACCAAACCAAAAGTCAATGTCAATAAATAAAAAAATACTCCTGATCCTTAAACCATTAGCATAATTAGTACATAAGTGTATAACCCGAACAGGTAGTAAGGGGCAGTACTAAAGAAAAATATGATTCTTGTTATTTCAGAGTATCAGAAAGGTGTGGAAAAACATTTGCTTGCTTTGAGTCATGTTGTAATATTTGTTCATTGTAAGTGCTTACTTTTACTGTGCACCGAGTTGTACTACCCATTTGGTTTATCGGATATAATTTATTCTATCAGAGGTTGAATTTGGAATAAATGTGGCTGCATTTATATAGAGGGAGAGTAGGATAATTTAGAAACAAACACTCTCCATACACTGGCCGAGATTCAAACTTCGATATCCCCGTTGTCGGCATTTCAGTTTATTGGAGAGTGCCGCCATAGTTCACGTAACCACCGAAGTGAATAGCACTCAATAGTTGGGTTTGATTTGGTATAGCAACATTTGAGAAGGAAAGGAATATATTTATACTATAGTAGATAGGTACCTACTTATTTAATAATGTCATGATAACTTCTTGGTTTCCACTAAATAAGATACAACCATTTAACATGGAATTAAATTAATAGACACAAAAGGATTGAATACAAACTTTAAGTAATCCAGACTTTAGCATTGTATTAAAAACATCAAATTGCTTGAAGTTTCCTGTCTTGAGAGTAAGATTTTCTATGTCTGAAACAAAAAAGTAATTTAATTCGGAAATACAGAAGAACCTTGATAGTCCAAATGCCTGGTAATCCGAATACACATTAAGTAAAATAAGCCAAAATACCGATGTATTAAATGTGTAAAACAGAAAGCAATACTATTTAAAATTAATGCTTTAGTGAGCAAAGTGCTTGAGCCCAGGGCCGCCCTTAGGGGTGTGTGAACGGTGTGGTCGCACAGGGCCCCGTGATTTGGGGGGGCCAAGTGCTTGCTTAGGGGACAGCGGGATAAAGCTAGTTGGGATAGGAAATTTTTGCTTTCGCGCTTGTATATTAGCCTCCCTATTTGGGCGAACCACCAGAAAGTAATGTTTGCATTTTGTTTGTTTTTCTTCAACTAACACATGTATTATTCTTTAGATATTAGGTTTAGTTACAAATAATATAGGCAGTGCGGAAACTTTATCCTTGACCAGAGTAGCAGGACCTTACTCTCCTCCCCTTGGAACAAATGGGGTTGTAATCTACTAACTGGTAAAGACTAGGAGATGGACACCTGCAGTGATTAATAATTAGTGTTAGCGCTGACCTCATAAGGTGTACTGTTTATATTTGTACAAACATAGAATAAAGTAATATTATAGTTCCAGGTTCATGGTTTGTCCATTATAAATTGTAATTTACTTAAAGTAAACTTTAAATGCGTAATAATGTGTTTGTGATAGTATTAAAAGTTGTTATCCATCCCTTCGACTTCAGGGGTAACTGGTTGATGTCACGACGACGGTGACGTTGTGGTCAGACACGCGTGGGTAGGCAAAAGGTCGGCGAGTGTGTTCCGGCAACGTTAGTCGCGGTGGAACAGAAGGATGTTCCGGCAACGCTAGTCGCGGTGGAACAGAAGGATGTTCCGGCAACGTTAGTCGCGGTGGAACAGAAGGATGTTCCGGCAACGTTAGTCGCGGTGGAACAGAAGGATGTTCCGGCAACGTTAGTCGCGGTGGAACAGAAGGATGTTCCGGCAACGTTAGTCGCGGTGGAACGGAAGGATGTTCCGGCAACGTTAGTCGCGGTGGAACGGAAGGATGTTCCGGCAACGTTAGTCGCGGTGGAACGGAAGGAAGTTCCGGAAACGTGAGTCGTGGTGGAACGGAAGGAAGTTCCGGAAACGTGAGTCGTGGTGGAAGGTATGGTGAGGGTGGAGAGAGAGAGAGGGTTAAACACGCGAGCCAATAGAGGCACGAGTTCTCTTTGGCGCTGAGTGTAGAGGTGAGCTTGTCACGGACAGCTTCGAGAACATGGACTGTGGAGCGGTCCAGGCAGTAGAAAGGGTGGGTGGCGCGGCCTGTGCAAGTGCGGAGGAAAGAGACAAGGGCCGACTGAACAGTGATAGACAGCAAAGTGTCACACATGAATTATCTATTTATTGTGTTTTGCTCAAAATGTTACTTGTAGAATAATGGCAATTTAATTTAGTCATGTGTAGTATTTAGTTAGTGTTTTTAGTAATGTCTTGTGAGCACGACAAGTTTCGTTAAGTATGAATTGGCCATGCAGAAAACCAAGGGAAAAAAAACACTATACAGACAGTTTATTTCCAGCCAGAGAGGAGCTTTTGAAAAATTTCTAAAAACCATCGTCTTCTCTGGTTACTGTCTCCAACTCACTAGTAAATCAAGAAGATGATAATAATGTATGCTCATCTTATGATTTACTACCTGATATAATTGATAAATCTTAATTTAAAGTTTTTGAAATGACTCTAGATATACCACTACAGGCCAACAAAACAAATGATTAGAGTTCGATCCCAGTCTGGTGCAGTGAGGGTGGTTTTATCCTAAATGATTTTCCACTTTCTTTCCACGTGAATACGGGCGCACTTCCTATAAATTTAACCATAATGATCCCTAACTCATTAGCATAATTAGTACAGAAACCTTTAACCTGAATGGGTATTAAGACATGCTGAAAAAATCTTTCAGGTTGGGGGAGTATGCAGTTAACTGGGGGCCCCACAAACTAAGTTTTATCAGAATCTTACACAGCCTAGCTTTTTGCATCCTAATCCTACACATTGGTAAAAAAAAATTTAAAAAACAATTATTGTACTGTGCCTTATTATATTGTATTCTATTTGTCTTGTTTATAAAATAAAATACATACTTGCTAATTTGAACCATCCCGGTCCCAATTAGTTGGGAATATCAAGGTTCAACTGTGGTATTTTATATTTTATAGATTATATAAAAATTACTTTCTTTATTTTGTTAAAATATATGCCTATTATCTTTGATTGTTATTATATACTTAGGTAGTTGCCAAATTGAATGATATTAAGATTTAAAAGTTTGAAAATTTTGAATGATCATAGGCTTCACTTAAAACATAAATCACTAAAATAACAATAGAAACATAAAACCATAAATAATGACAAAATTTTGTATTTACTTAAATTCTTTGCATTATAACGTTGAACCATGCTCCTTTGCATGTTATGATGTAATATTTATTATAAACTACAAATTGTTTATTTGATCAATATTATTTAAACTTTTAAATTATTAATGTATGAGAGGTTAGATTAAGTATCATAATAATCCCTTTAAACATTAATTTGGGCTTCCATAATTGTGACATCATCTAATGTGTGTGGCAGTTGTAATCAACTTAGTTTGGATGGATTCCTGTGCCAGGTAACATCAATAACTGATATTTTTTCATAAGAAATAATAGCTGGAAAAGTTGCTAGATCCTAATTTTATGTATTCATATGTCGAATCATATGTTAAGCAGCTGTCACTTTTGATAAGCCTAGATATTATAAATACCGTAACTATAACGTACCTAATACTAATAAAATTGTAAACTCACATTATTATCAATGTTGGCCACAAAAATAATTTCTGTATTTTATAAAAGGCTTTGTATTACAATCAAGAACAGTATCTAAAAGTACAATTTTCATATGCAGAGCCTTTTATAAATTACAAAACTATATTTTTGCGACCAACATTGATAAAATGTAAGTTTACCATTTTATTAGTGTTACTTTATAGCTATTTATTATAATATCTATCAAAACTGACAGCTAATTAACATGACCTGACATATAAATACATAAAAGTATATCTAGTAACTTTTCCAAGTATTAGATAAGGATTTTCCTATGAAAACTGTACTGTAAGAGTTCTCATTAGAACAGAAGCTGATGATACATTGTGTGTTTAGGCATTAAAAATTAATACTCACAATTCATATCATAACTACAGTGCCATTCTTCTGCAGTGTGTTTATCAGTAACTCCAAGTTCAAGTGAATTCCCATTAGTAACATTCATTTTAACTAAGTATTCTTTACTTTTAAAAGTACAAGTCGTCACTAAGTTTAGATGTTCATTCATATTTAAACATAAAATGAGTACACAGCTACAAATACGAAGTGAACATATAATAGTGAGGAACATTGAAATTTTTCAACAATTTAATGTTTTTTAAACCAGAGTGCTTCAAACTATTAAATGCCATTAATATTTGTTTTGACCGCGCTCTTTACAAGCTAGCCTAAAAAAAAGTAAAACTTCCCATAAACTCCGCCAGTTTATTAAATTAAAGTTAAACCACCAGAGTCGCATGATCGTATCAACAGCAACTGGTTTTTTTTTTCTGTTTCTATTCTGATTGTTGGCTCCTACTTAAACCCGTTCACCGTAGGAATTGTTTTCTGAAAGGCCTTTTTTCCTACCAGAAAGCTATTATATAGTAGGATATTGGTAGGAAAAAAGACCTTTCAGATAGTAATTCCTACCGTGAATGGAGTATACCATAAGAGTCATACTAATGAAAATATCTGGATACATAATTAAATTAAATTATATATAATAATATATGCTTTCTATGTGTATTTATTTTATCATCTCTATTCTTTTCAAACATTACATCTCAGAGCTTTCTAAATATGTATTTTCTTCTTTTTTTTCTCAGGGCCCAACTTTCAGCTCCATACAAAATGAGGTTTCATTATACCGTATTTTCACGGTTGACCTGGTATCGATGTTAACAAAATGTTTATGGCCGAGACGATACCAGAGCTTGCTTCTGTAACGCTTGCCTTAACCAGACTAAACAGTCAAAACAGCATCACTTCTTAAGTTAAATTTAAACGAGTAGTCAATGGATTTTAAGTATTTTGTACATTAAAATGAACAGATATTACTAACGTTAAACACATGACAGTAAGTAGATACTAAAAAAACCTTTTTATTTTTATATAAAAGAAAGATAATACTATATGATCTAGGCCTATTTAATAATACATACGTGCTTCATGTTTTCTTATAGTTCTTTTTAGGAAGATATGTTGGTATGTTGTGTAAACATTAGAACTAGTCAAAATAGCCAATCTAAATAATAATAAATAGCTCATTTTCCGTCTATTTGCAATACATGTAATAAGATTACATAAAATCGTCTACCAGCTGTTAAATATACTCCACTCCAAATACCATTTTATTTAATAAAAACATCTCAAAATCATTTTTGCGCTCCACCTTGGTCAGAACCACTTGGTCGTAAACCCTCGATACCAAGACTTAATCAAAGGCTAGTTTTCGCGATTGACTTGGCTACGTCTTGGTATCAAGAGTTTAGGACCGAGTGGTTCTGATCAAGGTGGAGAACGAAAATAATTTTGAGATGTTTTTCTTAAACAAAAATGGCAGTTTTAAATAGGCCTGAATCATATCTATTTTTATCCATAACTAAACGGTTTTTAAGTACGTACTTAGTGCCATATATTTCTAGCTAGTAATTGCTGTCCATTTTAATTTACATAAACTTTCAAATCCATTGACTTTGAAGTTAGACTCGTTTAAATAACATAAAGAGTTATGCTGTTTTGAAATTGGCGCACAAATTCCCGGCTCATTGGTCATAACCACACCCCCAAAGAAGGGGGCAGGGAAAGCAAAATCCCCGGGGCCCAAGCACCAGGGGGTCCCGGTACCACTATTTAAATTTGAGTGGATGAGCCATAAACAAGATTAAAAGTAACACCGTGGCTATTGATATATTGGTGACTTAACGGAAGAAGTCAAGTATCTTAAAGTGATACACAAGACAAATGTTTCTAAATATACTCTGCAGTCCCTAAAACTACTCAACAAAATAACAGAACTCAATATAACAAAAATTTCCGAATGTATGCGTTGCTTTGCGCACATTCTGCACCCTCCAGTTTCTGTTGCTCGGGTAGAAAGATTTTTATTTTGCTTAGCAGAACTACTTGAGATAAATAATGGGTCAACAAAGACTAATTGATCTATGAACACTATTCATTGAATCAATACATGCACAAACATTGCATTTTGAAGGTTCACTGATAGAAAAGCTCGAAAGGAAAGTTTTAGATGACTATTTAGAGGTATGTTATATTCTAAGTCGTTAATTCTTAGCTAGATTGTTAAATTTTAAAAATAGATACCTGAGAAATAAAACATACATTCATACAAAACTATCAAAGGGTAAGCCTTTTAAAGTTCTTTCATACCTCTTTTAAATTTAAAATATATGTTGCAAATGTGTATATGTTCGTTGTTTTTCTGAAAAATTATCGTGCATATTAGATGGTAACTAATTTGTCGTGGGAAAAAACTTCCGTAATAATTTTCTTAAGTAAGAAGGGGACGTTGCTCAAAAACCTTACCCATACATAATGTTACTTTTTTATGAATTTTAAAAAAGCAATAATTTACTATATTAATACACTCACATAGATATGGAGAGTCAATAGAAACTAAAATTATAAATATTGACCTTTTTATATAATAAATAGTTGAAATAATAAAACTATATTTAAACTTTATAGACTGTATGCAAAAACGAAATGAGTAAAAGTGAAGGGTGAGGTGGCATTGATTTGTCTTAGTATTGAACCGTCTGGAAGAACGTACCTTCTAAGATTGCCACTCACACTTTCGAACGTAAACAATAATCTTAAAATCCACTCAAAAATCACACTTCTCGTTCACTCTTCACGTGTGCTTATTTTATTCTTGCATTCGACCTTATGCATTTATGAAAGGAAATACTATAATAATTAGGGTAATTTATCTGAATACGAACATTATTTTCGTATTTAGAAAAATTACCCTAAATGCTACCCATCAAAATTAAGGTCATTCGACCATCAAAATTTTATTGTATTATTTTAATAAGTGTATAAATATAAGCTATAAATATTGATTCAATGATT